>CAJINU010000006.1:216435-311318 GCA_905178165.1 Amoebophrya sp. A25 | reverse complement strand
AATATTATTAATCTATAATATTATTAATCTATAATATTATTAAGCTATAATATTATTAATCTATAATATTATTAATCTATAATATTATTAATCTATATTATTATTAATCTAGAAATCTATAATATTATTAATCTATAATATTATTATCACCGAAGTTCCTCATACTGCTGCGAAATGGTGGAACGACGCAGATTCGTCCAAGCAAGTAAGTAGTTTGGGTTAGAGAGGGAGTGGAAGAGAAAGGTACTGGGAGCAATGAATGCAATATTTGCGATTTTGAGTGTTTTCTTTGTACTAAAGAGTTAATCGTAGCCTGACGTCGTACTAAATCAATACCATGAGCAGAGCTGCTCGCGATGGTGCGCCATATGTTCACGCTTCCCTGAGTACGTCGATGCGATCGTTTTCAAAGTCCATGTTCTGTCTTTCTAGGAAGTTAATTTCGCTTGTAGCTGTCGTTTGTAATAACAAGCCTGCTACCTTACATTACTGCTATTTTAGAACTGTTATGCGTAAGCAAGGTGAGCGAAAAGATACATCATAAGTCAGTCACTGTTTATCAAAAACAAGGCTCTCTGTACATGCCTTCAACTCCTTCATACTTAAACATGGCTTACCAATTGCACTTTACAATCGAGAATGTCGATAAGGAAACGGCTTTCAATGGTCAAACCATCGATAAGTACTCAGTTTTGCCTATTTTAGAGCGTACGATTTCATTTGTTGCAGTTGCTCTCCAAAGGAAAAATAATCTTAATTTTTACCCGAAAGCGAGAAAATCAGACCAGTCATGCCGTCCTATTTGTATTTACACACGCTACCTACTGGATCCTTCAATGACAAGCAGACTCACACCCCGTTGTGCTTGTGCAAGAAATCATATTTTTCTGTTGTTTTAGACATGCGACGTTCTTCGTCCTACGAAATCCTACAAGAGTCGTTGTTTTACTTGTGTAACAAAAGTCCATGAGCAAAAGTGTCCCCCGTATGCCTGCCGCCACTGCCTCGGCTGCTTCCAAAACTACTGCTATACATCTGCGTGTCCGAGTCGTGTTGTATTTGCATGTCGAACTGTAGCCGGACTACTTGTAAGTAGTATCTATTGAGTAAGAAAAAAATCCGATTTTGCTCATTGTCGAAGAATTAGACCTATGATTATCAGCTTCGACACTATGCAGCACCAACATCCGGCCCTGCTGCCTTTGCCCGAGCTTTCTTTTTGTCGTCGTCGCCCGACGTATATTAGCGATAGTCGTGTTTCATCGTTGAGACTTGAGTGATTCCTTCACCGTTCCTTTTTCTTCAAAAACGCTACGCAACTAAGAAGTAACCAAGTAATTATAGTCGGAAGTCAGTCTTTGTAAACGGTTTTTGTGGAATCTACTTCGCAAAGCCTGACGAAAAATTGGCCTTAAGTGTAGTGCAAGAAGTTATCGCCTTGGCCCGCTCTTTTGGCGGCTATAAATTGCTCCTCCAATACCTCCTCAAATAGCGAAGGAAACAGTGGCTCCAAGAACGTCGCGAAGGATTAGAACAACGTTTCGAGAGGGGTCAACACTGATAACTGTAAAACATGAACACCTTTATCATTTGATCGCAATCGTAGATCTGTTCAAATTTTAATGTGCTTATGCACCTCAATATTGTATTGATGCATGAACTTCTTGCCCACGACGATCTGCAGTTGTCTCACGGCAACGACCTGACTACCACAAAGAGATGCTAACTCTGGTTATCTAATCATGAAGAGTTACGGATCGTGATGCTCTTAAATTGACGTGGCATGGGCAATCTTGGCGAAAGTATATTCGATATCGCGGGTCAGCGCGTAGGCGTCTATTAGCATTTTGCAACAAAATCAAGAACCTCCATTCCGTTGCACCATACTCCACAAGAAGCCAGTAAGAAGTACTTGGATGGAGTGAGTAAAACGAGGGAGGTTCTCAGTATTACATAAATCAAATTCAAAGTCTGTAAAAAACCAAATAAAGGCGAGCACTTTGCACTGATTTGCCTCACCAGAAAACAAACTAATAGATAAATATGCCAGGAGCCATAACTCTAAGCGAAGTACTATTTCGCAGAGCAGCTCCAGTTCTCCGTCAAATTCGGGAACCGCCATTTTCACCGTGACCACCAGGTCAGGTACCACTAGGCCATTCCGCAACCCGTTTCGCAGCCCAATCACTTCAAACTCTTCAACAGAGTAAACCAAGTACCAGCGGTATGAAAGCGGGTAACAAACAAGTTGTAGGACGACAGAGAGTACACCTATTACCAACCATATGAAGAAAGCAAGTAAGCAAATGAGATGTGGGAGGGCGATCGCGCCATTCATATTTCGAGAACATCAACATGATGATACACAGAAGGAATAAAAATCGACGTACCTACCGAGGACAAGAATCATACGCGCACACATTCAACGCTGTTCGTCGTGACCAAATTAAACGTTGAGCTAGACCTTATAAATGGTAGCGAAATTATGATTATCGGGACTCTGACAAATTAGTATAAGAAATCCCCACCAAAAACGAACGGTCACCATAAGAAGAAGACAAGCATTGCAGAAGGCGACGCGAAAATAACGCGACAACGCAGGTTGTCTGTGATGAATCGCTCGGGCACGAAATCCCCAGGGTCAATCTCTGCCTCAGACGATTTCCTCTCGGAGGGAGAAGTCACGATATCCGGTCGAGCCAGACTACTGGCGCCAGCGGCTATCGAAGTCACAGAAGTCGCAGGTCCACTCGCAGTATTCTTTTTAGCGCGACAAGAACCTGTCTTTCATCATTGTGAATCGACTGAGAGAATCTTGATAACCTGGTGATAATCTTGCAGCATGGTCTCGCTGTGGTCTTACCTTCTTCTGGAAACCAAACTGGAGCCACCGCAACGAGGACGACCCTCATACGGCGGATGATGAAACACAAGAACTAGTAACAGACGCTACCCATAATTATATTTGGTCCGGTGCTGGCGAAGCTGTGGTTGTCTAAGAGGTAGCTTTGCGATAGTGGGGGTCCACTATTGACACTGCCGAAGAGCCCTACCATGCCTGGCAAAAGGGTTGTTCGGCCATCCCCTTGATGGGCAGTACTAGGATCACCACCATCGATGTTGAAGGTTTTAGGTAGACGGTGCTCCATGTTGCGAAGTTTCAGGCTAGCCGCCAAATGCTCCTTCAGGTCCCCCATCTGCAGGCGACAAAAGTTTCCGTGTCCCACGAGTCTTGGCAAATGGTCTATTCCAGCGGACAGTCTTCGCTCACTGTCGTGCACCAGGTGATTCTCCCCGGGAAAAGGCTTGGCTTCTATTTTCGTTTCCGGGTTTTCTGCATTCCACCGCTCAAATACGGCGTCGCAGTGCAGGCCCAGATCGTCTATCGTCATGTCCGGCTCGTTCAATATTAGCGGTTATATCAATTTCTATTTCATCCATCCTAAGTAAGGAAGTTCATACTTCGCGGTAAGTTCGTCTACTTCTCAGCAATAGTGTCAGAAGCAGAAAACTGTAAGTGCAAAATCTGGGGACATGAATTATCAAAAGCCTTAAGAATAGGGCCACTGTTTTCTCGAGTACCGAAATAAAATGCGCTCGTCCCCACTTGGCCTGATCTGTGAAAAAGGTGAGCCGGTCTCGCTGCGTAGAACCTATCTTTCCGATCGCTAGGGAGAGCATGTCGATCCATTCTTCGATCCGCACTGACCTATTTCTCCACCACCACACACAGCCTCCGTAGTTAGTGCTTCCCTGTTGACCAACTACTATTCATATAGTTCAAATCTTCTACGCTGTTCCTAGTTAGGTAGAACATGGGCGTGCGGAATCTACGACGCTTCTGCCTCTACCGATATGAACTACTCAAAATACTATCCCCCGTTCTTGTGAAAGAGAACGCAACGGAAAACTATCGTTCATGTGCTGTTCAATATTACGTCAACTGGCGCCGACCCCTAACAGAAGGCTGAGGCAGGAGGAACGAAGCCGAGCCCTTTGGTCTTGGCGCTCCCTCGGGCACGGGCAAAAGCGTCTCGCGATCTTCAGAGAGCCGACTTCCTCCTTCTCGTCTGCTGCCTGCTACACTACTGCGGTTAGAATTTGCGGCATTGAATTCTTCGGGCGGCCTTGTTTTCTATTCGAAAACAAGCGACCCATCCTAATCAGCGGGGGATGCAATGTTGTGACAGATTCTTAATGCGATTACTATTCCACAATCGCGGTTCGCTCGCCCGCGACTCTCGTTCGTCTGTGGATAAGAATCTCACGCGGGACAAAAAGTTAGAGGCTTTGGCATGACATGGCACACGTCCCCTCTTGAGTACTCATACAATTACGCATACTACTACCTACGGAGTAGACTTCTAAGAAAGTAGTCACATCAATTGATACCGACAACTTCTGGGTCTGTCGCTATCTGTCTCAGGAAAACACTACCACTGTCTCAGATAGATATTGAAGCAGCATAGAATTGGTCGCTCGCGGATCATGCACCATCTCTGCGGTTTTGTTCGCAGTGAGTCTGACCGTCTCTGAGTCCGACGCGCTTTCCACAGTCGCCCTAGGATCGAACGGATCGAACCGCAGCACTGACAGCTTAGTAAGGCCATGGGAGGTTCGATTTTTGTTCTTCATTTTTGAGAAGACTGTTTGTTCCATGTAGAAAGTGTAGTATTCACGAAAAGGCGAAGCTACCTCAGAAACAATTACCTGACGAAAAAATCCGCTCTATTACCAAATCATGAAGTGCCGGTTGCTTCTGCTCTAGTTCCTAGCACAAGTGAGGACGCTTCCCCAGAAGGAACAGAGTAACAAGTTCACAACTACCGAATCGGAATAGGTGATTCGTTCGAGGTTCGACGCAATTAGGTAGACCTTAGACAAAACAAGAATTTGAATTCTCTAGACCAACAGAGACGAATCGGAATAGGTCATTACAATGAGGCCTTAAGCACGTTCTTCGCCGCCTTCATCTCCCCTGCCGCGTCTTCGCTTGAGCTGTTGTCCCTGTCCAACGAGGTATATGTGGAGTTTTCCTGATTCACTACTTTTACTTGATCTATGCTTTCGTCATCTGCGGTGCTTTGGCGACGAATCACCACGCCTAGTTGACTTGGGTGATGATCTATTGCGCCAGCGCGCACGAAGCCCATGGTCTCCACTCGCGCAGGGCCCTCTCCGTTGCCCGGAAAAGAGACGAAGCTACCCGCATCCCCCGCAGGGTGCGGAGGGTCCACGTTCGCCGCGTAAAAGTCCGGAATTTGCTCCAAGCTGGCAAAGACCGTGGGCGAGAGTTCCGCGTACAGCTTTCGCACTTCATGCAGAGTGTGGTGCAGCAACTCTTGTGCCTTGTCCGAGCGCGACTGCAGTTCCTGCAGCAACGAGACCAGCTCATCGCTCAAAGCCATACCCCTCAAGCGTTTTTCGGTGCTAGCCAGGAGAAATTAGAAGATGACTTTGCTTGCCCCTCAATTGCCATGTTGGATTCAAGATGCGTGGCTACAATTCGAGCGACCAAAGTCTCTCTTTCGCATTGTAGGAGGTGTGGCATTGTCCTCCTGAGTAGACTTACCACGTTGTACTTTCTTCCGCCTTCCAAAAATAATTAAACTTTCATTTCAGGGGGCAGCTTCATATGAAGACATGAGATCAAGCAGCTACTTCGAGTAGAACTGCTATTTTATGAAGACCTATTATTTCTTTGTGCTGAAAGTGGAACCTTAAGTGAAGTATCTGTCCAAAAGATGCGTTTGGAGTTCCAGGAGATCGCGCTCCATATCCCCGGAAACGATTTCGTTGATTTTCCTCTCGATATTTCTCGTTGCCGCGTTCCGGGGTCTCAGGAAAGCGATGATGTCCGCTCGCTTTCGCCAGACAAGAACCGAGCCAATGTTTGACAAAGCAAAAAGGCACAAGTAGCTGATCTCCCCATCTTCTTGAAAAAAAATACGGCAGAGGAGCGAGATGAGATACCACCACACTAACAGTGCCAGCAGCGACGCAAAGACAAGAGCGGCAACCCACAACCACGTGTAGACGAGCCACCCACTCGCGCCCCCAGCCGAAGTGAAGAAGCGGTCGCGATAGCTCGGGTCGAAAATGAAACGAAACGTGAAATGATACAATACCAAGAGGGCAACAACCGACAAGATCAGACACGGCACGATGTATCTGGACAAAAAGTCAATAGTTCGCCACGGAATGTGCAGGGTGAACCTACGAGAATCTCCACCGAATTCTCTGTCTACTGGAGTGGCGATGAAGATGAAGCGCGCTCCAGGGCTTCCCGTGAACATGTTGTCTGGGCCGGGCTTCACCCCATCCTTACCGTCCAACGTCCACACCTCCTTTCCCTCCTGCAGCTCGTCCAGCGAGACGTCCCGTCCTAAAATGCGGATGCCAGTTGGGAGACCCAGCAAGATCCTCCGCCGATCGTAGAAATCTTCCGCCACGAGGTGAAAATGGATCTTGTCCTTTGCAGCACCAGTAAACTGAAACACGAGCGCGTGACGCTCTCGGGGAGGTATTAGACCATGACTCAGGAGTCAGGTGGCAGCTTCCCAAACAGGCATCTTCCTGACACAGATGCAGCTGAAGCCTGATCTACCTTGATCATGATGACAATATGATGATATACCCAGCACGGGGTTTCATGCTACTGTGTTCTCCACCCTACACAGACACCCAAGCGGGGATTTGCATTTGGTTGTTGAAAACATATTGAAGGACATTTTGGGGCAGGCCAAAGCAGGGTCAAAGCTGGGTCGGTGCCCACGAGGACACTTTTCAGAGAGCTGGACCAATTGGAGCTACACCATTGTACATCAAGATCTTCTCCTCTTCTCTTCACTCCTCAACGTCCTATTCATAAGTTGACCGGTTCAATCCCTGGAGACGAGGTGAATACTGCTCTTGGCAGCATCACGGCTGCTTCCAGGGAATCGATAGTCTGGGATGACGCGTCACCTTTCAGAAGTCCTTTCAAATTACCGCCGACTGCTTTCGCACCTGCCGCAGCTGGGTGGTCTTTTGCCTTCGTCTCTTAGGATTAGACCCTATCAAATAAGAGCTTGAAGCTAATTTTTTATCGTTTCCTTCATGAGTCCCTGCTGCTTCTGAATCTTCACATGATCTTCATAAACTGTTGTGCCTACTTTTCCGGTAGCTTTGATTTTCGCAAGATCCCTTGACCCACCAGAAAAAGCCGTTAGCGCCGCGCCCAATGGAATCGCAGTGTGGGTGATTTGGTATGACGTGTCAGCTTTTTTCGCGTTCTGAGCTACTCCGCTAGCTCCCTCCGCCAGGCCCAAACCCGACGCTCCATTCTTTTTGTTCTTAAACGATCCTCCTCCTGCTTTCCATTGTAACCGCAGGAGAATGAAGGTAGGAGAAACAAGTAGACCAACGTTACTCGGACTTTCCGTTTCATCTCAGAACAACAGGTATAATAGCGTCCTTGAAGACATTATATTGATGCAGAAATAAATCACACACATCATCAACTTATTCAAAAGATGGTGAGGAGCAGAAAAAAAGAACGACTGTAGTATCTCTATGTCTCTTGAGTCACAAGTAGGATATGCGATTACAATTATCGTGAAGAGACAGAGACACAAACTGGCGTAGCTAGGTGGTGCTGGTCATTATCGGCGTGGGTCTTCGGATCGGAGAGCGTACAAGCGACCATATGTCGCTTCCCCCTTTCGAGAAAGAATCCCTTCGGCGGAACAAATTGCATCAAAAATTCCCCTGTATTGATCGCCCAGTGGAAGACTGACCCCTGCGAGGGTTGCATTGGATGCCCGCTCAGCGTACGTTAGACGTAGCCTTACTTTGACCAGGAGCCGCTGAAGATGTTCTTGCTCTGGATGCCCAGTCCTCAAATCTTCTGGTCAGGGACGCGAAGTAGATTCCCTTGTTCACACACTTCATTTACTTCGGAGGACGAATTAAATCAGGACTCTTGCACTTCACACGGGATAATGAAAATAGACTAGTAGCCGTAAGTACACTTGAGCTCCGCACCAGCAACAAGGCGGTCCGTACGTCCGTCACTCACCACGTGCAGCATATTCCAATCGCTCGTTGCTGGGTTACGTTCCGTCGGCTTAGGACCCGGATCGGCCTCTTCGACAAAAATTAAAATCCGAAAAAATCCACCATCTACGCCCAAGTAGAAGTGTCTTGGCCTTCATAGTTCGTTGTTCTGATGAAGTTCGTGAACTCAACGAGAACATACTCGACTCATAGGACACCTCACACGACTGGATGGGGAAACACTTCTGGTCTTAAAAGGATCTCTTCGGATACGTGTCGACCTGTATTTCCCGGATCGTGTACAAGCCTGCGAATGATAAATTGCCACTTTCCTACTCCGCCAAAAAACAGCTCGCCGGAGAGCACACCCGCTCGCCGCCTGTACCAAGGATAGCCTTTCTTTCCCCGTTCCCCGACTCGGCGGTACCTACCAAAGATATTACCCCACCCATTGGCCAGCACAGGGGTGCCGCTGAAAAGCTCCTGCTCATTCTGAGTCGTTTGGACATAGCCGCGAAATTTAGAACAGTCCCTTGAGGACTCAACACAACCATTCATCGACATGAGTTTCTTGGTGCCACGAGAGCAGTTTTTTCTAGTGCGACATCCACATTCGCTGACAGGCTTTTCTCTTTGCGCCAGCACATATTGTTCAGTGAAACACTATTCAATGGTCTCGTACCCCCCAAACGGGATACTCTTCAAGGAAGAACAAGAAAACAAGAGAAAAGCGTCAAAACAAGAACAACCTGGACTAATTACATTGCTTGGGATTAGAATTAGTTAAATAACCACGTTAAGAAGATTCATTCAAGGAGAAATATTTGGGCATAAGCATGGTGACCGTTACCACATCAGGCATTTCTTGAGGCACGATGCCGATGCGGCCAAACTATGAAAAGAGAGCCTGTTTTTGGTTGAAGGAGTATGATGTACACCCTATCAAAATGAGGAACAAAACCTGTTTGCATAGGCCCTGTTAGGCTGAAGGATGAAGCTGTCATGCTGTTGCCCCTGATGCAACTCTACTACGTACCTGTGAGGAACTATGAAGAATGAAGAGAAAACGTATAAGTCGTTTCGTTCATAATGAAACCATTACTCGGTTCGACGCCTCCGATACCGAATAGCCCAACTTGCCGTGGACCGAATTAAAACGCATTCCAGCTGTTGTCCTGCATCGAAGATAGGCAAGGGGTCATGAAGGCCTACTTAACGGTACTTATCTTGATGTGGCTAGACCGGCACCACTAGCATTGAAATGAGAAGCATACTATAACAATCAAGAACGAGAACGACGACGACCAAGAACAGAACATTAACTCCTTCTACCCCAGGAAGAAAGGTCGTGAATACACTGTTGACAACTTGTAATGATTAAGAAAAAATATCTGCTTACATGACCATCTACCGTGGACTGTAATTAGAGCTGTCCGTAATTCATCTGTCAAGTGCATCCTTGAAAAGTATGGAGGAGCATTCCCTTAGGATACTCCTCCATACGTTTCAAGGATGCGTCCAAAGATGTATTAGGTACAGCCTTAATGTAAATCAAGGGAAAAAGCAAAGAAGCTGTACGGCTTGAAAGCCAGCTGCCGGGTCTGATACGTCTTCGACAGCCAAAAGTAAGGCATGTTGTCGATGAAACAGGTGATGCGACACTCCACCCCAGTGCAACGCGTTGCCAGCTCCGCTGTGTGAATTCGTGTTACGCCCATTTTCTGCAACCGATGTTGTTTCACATGTCCGCCACACTCACGCATATCGTAGTAGGGGCGAGGCTGAAGTGTCTGGGCCGTTTCCATGAAGACGAAGATTTGCTTAACCTACTCATGTGAAGGACGAAAGAACGAAAAGGCAGAGAATAGCTACAGCAAGACAGCAGCAGACAGAGCTTGAATTAAAGGGAACAGCAGAATAATTGCAGCTCGAGCGATCTGAGTAGTTCTCTAAATGCCCACGAAGCTGCTTGTCAGAAATAACGTCGACAAGCCACGGATTTTCTTATCTAGCAGCTATTATTTCCATCGAGAGATAAGCCTGAGTGTGAGCGGGCTACAGACTGCCAATTCAAAACTAGTGAATAATTCCTATACTGATGTCATAACCTCGATGTCCAAGGAGTTTCCGGACGATTGCAGAGCCCTCTCAGAATTTTCATCCTGAAGGTCACTAAAAAGGCTGGAGGCTCCGGGAATGTTTCGGATTAGACGAAACCGAAGAAGACCAAGATCTTGATATTCTCTCGGACAAAAAAGTATGTCTCTAGAGCCAATTCACTAGCCTTTTCCGCAATGGCACGATAGTCACTGAATCTTTCTTGTCAGGTTGTGACATTTCTTGGCAAGTGAAATAATTTCTCAAAAATCTAAATGCTTCTAAAATAACATAATGAGGATCACCGTGAATACAATGGAGGTCCAACTGTATGTCAAGTAGATGTGATCGCTCCGACGGACGAGCAATTTCAGGAGGATGTACTACAGTCAGTTCCTCAAGAATTCTTAACGCAGTTTAGGGGTACTAGAAACTAAATCTCATACCGTTTAAAGCCAAGTAAGTAGATAACGATACAAGTAGTTTATCTTCACCTTAATGTAAAATCCGATGCTTTTGGCTCGCGAGTTATTTTCGGCGCAACCTGTTTCCTTTGGCACCCGTTAGCAACGACAGTGGACTCTTGAAAACATCGCGCTACGGTGGTATGGTGGCTTACCCGCAAAGAAACAGCAACCAAGTTTGGCCGCACATGAAAGAACAATTGATTGCAGGAACTTTCAGTGCTGAAGGTCAAATATCTATAGAGAGCTATATCCTGGAATGGAGATCACAAAATTACGACAACACTTCTTAGCACAAAAAAAAACGCGACAAATTCCTCCTACGAGTAAAGCCCTTTTAACATATTGTTCATAATCCACCATTTCCGCTGTCATGTGCGAGAGCGAAATCGTCGTTTGCAAGATTCGTATATTAATTCCGGTTACCGCCATCATGATGTCCATGCGACTGTTCCACATTGGAAATTTCAAAGTCGTTAAGAACTACGCAGCATAAAAGAAGCTAGCTAGAAAACACGAAAAGTGAAAAGCTCGACTTGCGGCTCCATTATTCGCTTCTTCACTGACTCTTTCTCAGAAGATGGCACGTTGATCTACATGTTGATGCTCAGTGTGATTCATAATTTGGGGATCGCCAAGAACTCATCTTCTTCTCGAAAAAATGGAGTAAAATGAGGAAGTTATTATATAAAGTGATATTTTAGAGCGAGCCGTATGTAAAGACCCAGCTGAGTGGACGTTCCCTGGTGGTTGTGGACAGCAGAATATTCGTACACCGCCTCTGGATTGCAAGTTTTAGATGGTGGAACTGATGTAGGAAGTGATGTAGTACTGATTCCAGGCCATTGTAGCGCGAGTGCTAACGGTTTGAGTGTTGGTTCTGGTAAGTGAACCAACACGCAAACGCTTAAACCACTGAACCAACTGCAGTTCGATTAATAAGTGAACACGCCAACACCTAAGCCACTAAGCGCAGTCGGTTCAGTGGTTTAGGCGTGGGCCTGTTCGCTCATCAGGTTCAACTTGGCTTTTCATCTGCAAGGAGCAAGACTTCTAGCAAGTCAAATAGCACACAGCTTACTTTTCTTGCCATACAAGGATCAATCAGAGATAATCCATGCACTGTCCAACCCTGCGTCTGAACCATCAGCCAAGAATTCATGGCATCCCATCCTGAGGCCCATGCGCACCCTTTCGGTCGCGTGATAGTGCTCTCCGCTCGTCCTTGCATCGACGCGTCGGCTCGAAAAGCTGGTGAAGGTTGTTGCTTTCTGCGTAAATTAGCTCGGGTAGCCGTCTTTCATCATCCTCATCCTGCTTGGTGACTGTGAGTTTGATGTTCGACTGTGATTTTACTGTTTGACTAAGTAAATTACCGAATAGTCCACATTTGCCTTCTTTTCCAATAACCAGGTGAGTAATCTACTAGAGTGGGATGATGAAGAACTAGCCGTCTTAAGTGAGTAGAAGTCGTTGGAACTGTCTGCAGCTCGTACCCCTAGCGTAGGATCGCTGGAACTAAAAAGAATGTCCACAACACCACTGACGGTCAAAATCTGAGGCGGCAACAGCACCCCGACCGGAGAGCCTCCTTCATCCATGATGCTATCGGCGTGAGCCTTGAAAAAAGTGGCGCTGCTTACCTCTTGCTCCCGCGACTCGATCAGCTTCTGACGCGTGCGCTCGTCGGAGGGAAGGAGCTGCCGCTCCAGCTGAGAAACGTCGGGCAAGTGCTGCGGTGCCGTTAACGCAACACGCTGAGCGGCCGTCAACAGCGTCGCAACTGGATCGGCAGCTACCTTATCCTGGACTCCGGTGGAATCGCTCCCCGCGTGGCGGTAGTAGACGTCACCACGATCAAGAATATTCTCGAAGATACGAATGCCATTGCCCGCGAAATATGAAGACTATGTCATGATAGTGCCATTTTGCGTAGACAGACTTTGCGTAGACATTCAGTCGCAGAGAAGATTATATTATGCATATGTTGACTGGTAGAGATTTGCTGGTGGTGGTCGTAATATTCTCAAAAGCTCGACTTGTACTTTTTAGATTAAAGACGAAAGTCACTTCTAAGATCCGGCTAATCTTACTTCTTTACGCGCTAGTAAACAAGATGTTGCTATTTGAGCCTTTCCCCCTTCTCATGTTTCTTCTGACCCCTTGTCATAAAAGCGCTATGGCAATCACACTCCGGCCGAAAATTCCGGGACGTCCAGTAAGCAGGGCCGCTGTAGCTGCGCGCTCGGTCACTTCTTGTTTACGTTTTACGAGCAAAGTTCTTGATGCGACGTCATTCATCTCTGGTGCAGCGATTTCTTCTTGCTCGTTTATGTTCCCGTCCTCTCCCAACTCAGGAGCGTCCTGGTTTCCCGCATCAATAATCTCGCCATTGCTGTCCCCACCTGTAGTATCCCCTGCTAGAGCGCCTCATCTTAGAGATAAAATATAAACGAAGCGTCGCACGCTAGCAAGTTGACGCGACGATGCTAATGATTACACTGGTATTCAAAAAAATCATGGCAGCCTCAATCCTCGACTACCTCCGATGAACGAGCGAGGAGTAGAGAAGGCGGCAGGTACAGAATCACGAAGAAACTCATGAAGTTCGGAATTCATACTTTCACTTCCTGTTTGAAGATGTGTCTACGCCACACACAACTTCAGATCTCTAACAACGTTACCGATTCTCTTATGGATACTGCTTAGCCTCCCCGTAACCTATCACGACCAGAAGAGTCACACAAGGCCCACTTTTTCCTTCTCAAAGGTGGACAAAATTAGCTTCAATCCTCTGCTAACCTAAACGGGATTTTCATGGGTCATCACATCCATGGAGGAGTTTTCGAGTTCAGCACACTGTAAACGAAGCCACCACGTCGGAAGTAAAAAAGTAAAAAGTAAAAAGTGCATCAACGTACAGCGGCACTAGTTCATCATCCTAAGAAATCAGAATAGTCAATCACTTAAATAATCAAGTAAATACCCACCACCATCCAAGTAAAACTTAAACACCCACCACCATCCATAAAACAGGTAAGTAGACACAACAACAAGCTCCAACTTTCTTAAAGCTCAAAACTTAAACACCCTCCTCCATCCAAAACGAAAGCAAGTAGATTTTTCATAGAGTGGCAAATTTTCAAAATCTGTTTTTTATCAAAGACGCAAACACGTATAGGGATCACAGGGACTTACATGGCTAGTCATATATGATTACGCAATCCTCCACCATCCATATAGCAACAAGCAAACTCAAAAAGTGAGCTTATTTATACAAGCCACCACCATCCAAAGAGCCGCACATTACTAAAAGAAAAGACAACGCCAGAACTATTTTTACTCGCCAGATTTCCATTCATATCCGAGCCGTTCCATTTCACCTTTTTATTCTCAACAGCACAACACGCAGGTATTTTACATCCAAGAATTCCAGGAACTGTAGAGCACTACTTTCTTTCAGTTTTCAAGACAAACACCACACCGCCACGGCCTTGCAGTTATTTCTTCCAAGAACAAACAAGGTGATAACAAAGGAACCTCTTCCAATCGCCAAGTAAAAATTGAAACACTACGGACAAGTTGGTCCTCAGCCTACAGTTCTATATAATTTCAGTTTAGTCACGAATACACGACAAGTCAGTTATGCTAATGCCCATGCACTGGGATCACACCCGTATAGGGGGCCAGTGTCATGGGCGGCGTTAAGTACTACCATCAGATCTAAACTAAAGCTAACTTTTTCTATCAGTTGGAAAGGTAGGCAGGCACATCCTCTTTTACTTCAACAGGTTCCATTAAAAAGTCTCTAAGTAAGTAACAAGTTTCCAAGTTCTAGTAGTGTAGTTATCAAGATGACAGAGGGACGCTAGACAGTGAGCAAGTAGGTAGTAAGCTAGTTGCCTGCTGTTCTTGGATCGTACAGTTGAGCTTTGAGTTATAGAAACGTAAGGGAAGGGGCTACGAGCATCACTTTGATTAATTAATAGAGAAACGCAGACGGTAGGCCAATTCAGTGTATTTCCTATGTATCTTTTAGCTCATCTATCTAAGTACTGGCTTCTTTTCTAGTAAAAACTATCTAAGTACTGGCTTCCTTGCGTTCTAGTAAAAAAGAGCATGCCCATCGTCATAGTGGTTGAGCATATGGCCAAGCTCCTCTAAGACTATCTTAGCGGGGTGCTTTTGTCTAATCATTTGGCCAACTAGCTTTTTAATGCTATCTATTGGCGGTATGGTGCTGTTTAGTCTAAGTCTTGCTAGATGTCCCCTCACAACCCCTTTAATTCTAGTCCTCATCCCGGCACTCAGTGCCGAAGCGATCGGCTTACCCGTCAAACCAGCGATCACTTCGATTCTCGTACCACTAGGGGAGGAGTTGTCCACTAGGATGTCCAAACCACAGAAATTAGTATCGTCCTCTTCGTCTTTTACTAATGTGCAACCAGGGTAGAAATCGCTCGCGAGGGGGGTCGGCGTGTCCGTTGATCCGGAGTCTCTTAGTCGGAAAGCAGTCTTGTCGTCAGCGTATCTCCTTCCGGTTTCTCCTGGTGCTGCACCCTTTTCCAGTTCGACACTGATCGCAAAACCATTTGAGAGCGGGGTGCTAGTATAGGAGCCCATCGGGGCGCCATTAGCTTGTTTGTAGATCGAGCCTAGTGCCCGCACATAGCAGAAATTTACGTCATGCCGCAAGATATCAGCGACTTCATCTAAGCGGGCATAGTCGTAGAAGCGTGCGCCCGGTTTCTTCTTAGTGTAGGCGATGGCCTTGGTCCTCTTCTGCAGTCGTTTCCCTTTCTGGACAAAATAAGTCTTCGCACGAGCACCAAGCGCATGGGTAACAGGTATCAGCGCCTTTGCTGCTTTACTCACTCGCGCATAATTAAACCCAGCCAGACGTCGAAAGTTGTTAATGATGATAAGGATCCGCGCGAGGCTCCTCTGGAGGTCACAGTTGGTGAAGGATTCACCAATATCGCCGGTCTCTGCATCCACCATGATACGGAGCTGCCGCGCCTTCTCTTCAACCTCCTTTACATACCTCTTAATGTTCTCCGGTGAAGTCAAGAAGCAACGGGCAGCACGTGGGTCACGTTCCATAATATCATTAGCAACTCTGGCCGCGGTCTGGAGGATGTCAGCGAAACAGTGGCCCACGTAGCTAGTCAATGGTCGATATTTCACGTCAATAATCTGCCGCGCTTCTGGTGGTAATAGCAAGATCTTGCAAGACTTCTTCTTCAGTAGCATACGCATGGTCGCCCATCTATGTTTAATCTTCCTCCTGATGTTGTTGTCTGGGAATAACCAAAGGAATGCATTCTCATTATCGCGGAAAAGGCTGGCAAAACCTGGGAGGTGTTGGCATGTTGGTGGTTGCGTATGCCTCTCCGTTAATCACCTCAAGATATGCGGACAGGTGCAGCTCATATCCACATCCTTACCCACTAGGTCATTATTAACAACTCTACACAAGTCTTGATATTCTCCTCTGATATTCCTAGGCCGTATGCCATACTTCTCGCATTCCTGGGAAAACTCAAATGACGCGCAGTCTAGTACTGGCCCCAGCGGGCCCAGGTCGCTGGTGTTGTTGAGGGAGGCCGCAAATCGCATGGCAAATTTTTTCAAGGCAGCCCTCGTAGTTAGTGGGCTGAGGAGTCTACTCCTTGTGTTCCACTTCCCAACTTCTTGATCTGTTGCAGTGAAATCCTCATGGCCCAGTAGCTCTCGGAACTTCTCAAGTGTCGCCATAATGTGCCCTTCAACTGTATGAGCCTGCAGCATGGGGTATCTGTGTATGATATTCTCACAATTGCACGCATGAGCTTCATGGTCGTCCCAGTTGCTTTTCTTGAAGAAGTCGGCCACTGTTGGGCCTGCTTTCGATTTGATGCATAGGCTCACAGCAGGCGCGTCATCGGTGGCAGATGCGTAGTAGATAGCTCGGAGTGCCGCAACATAGTCCCAAAAATTCTGGCTACGTTTTGTCTCGCCTACTTCTAGCACGAACCTTCTAACCTTCTCGGGGATGACCTTCTTCAAGTTCCTAATAAATATCTCGTACTCTGCTCCTCTAGGATGTGTTTCGCCCTTCTCGTCAGGATAAGCGGTCTAGTAGGGGCAGCATCAAGGTAAGCGCTTACTATAGGGGGGAGCAGGAGAGGCAGTATCCGTCTTGAGAGGAGGACACATATGCTGGTAGTACGGGACGCAGCAGCAAGGTCAGATATATCTACTGGGTGCACTTGACGTGGTGGGCCGACTTTCTTCCTACGACGCAGGAGGCGTTTCCTCTTGGGCATGTTTATCAGCGTCTCACTATGGAGGAGCGCCGACGTGTGATAGTCGTTAACGCCCTGGGTGTTCTGGGAGGCATGGAACTCGTCAATCAGGTTCGACTCGATCGCGCGGGCCTGCTTCTGTGGTGTTGCTTCTGGCAGGTAGACTATTGGGATGAACATGCACCGCCAGAAGTCAGATGTATTCCTATAGAAGAACTGGGCCCCGACAAAGGCCTTCCTCATATGCCCCGTAGTGCGTGTATCGAAGCCCTTGACGGTCTCGCCAACGTGTGCCTTTTTCGAAAAAGGCTGACACGCGAGGTAGCACACTTCCGATGGCCCGCGATTGATGTCAGAAGTGTTGTTGTATTGGTCCAGCTTCCGCTTAAGTGTCCGCTGTCTCCAAGTATCACCCAGATTGACGTGTAGTCGGGCAGTGGTGTCATCGATGGCAAACAAGTTCTCGCGTGCCATGCGGGGTAGTGACCCCTTCACGCCTCTCAAGGTCTTAAGTCTTCCACTCGCTGTCAGGAGGTCCATCTTCACACAGTCACAACAGAGCTGGCCGTCGCTGCCACGATTGACCTTCCTAATTCTACCGCAGGCCCTGTTGAACGTGAAGGCGCACTTGCAGTAGTGCTGGGAGTTAGTGCATCTCGGGCAGTTTTTATAAGACGTCGCGTTCGTCACTAGCTGGGGCGCGAAGTTCCTCACGAAGATCAAACTCGGGAGCACCTGTTTGGCCTGATGTCGCAGTCGAAACCAGTGCGGTGCCCATTCAAGGACTTCCATCGCTAAAACATAGGAAAAATTATCTGCATACTCTGAGTCTGCAGGTACTCGGGTGCGGCAATCTAGCAGGCAGGTCCAAAGTGGCCTACCTGATATAAAATCATCGCTGACGTAAGGGCTAAGCTCCGGGGAAATGCCAACTGGAATCTTTCTTCTTGTTCTTGTTGTCCTTGTCATGCTCATGTTACTAATCCTACTACCACTTCTCATTTCTTCACATCTTCCACTAGAATTTTCTACATCTACCACCATCATCATTTTTGTCAGGAGGAGAAGGCTCCTCTTCCAGTGCGTCGCGAAGACGACACCGCACCATTTGGCTGGGACGGGTTAAAGGAGAAGGCGCCCTGGGTGTCCATCTGGATGAAATCGCCATCGACACCCAGGCCCAACAAGTCCGGCATCTCCTCCAGGTCAAAGATTTCACCATCAACCGCTTCCCAGTCATTGCTGCCACCTCCTTTTCCTCTTGTCGTCGTTGTAGTTGTGGTTACTCCCATCTCAACATCTCTGGCGCCACCAGCTTGATCCCCTTCGTCGTTGTTGCTGTTGCCGGTCAAGAAATCCGACACGAAGTCCTCCGCGGCCTCAGAGAGCGTCTCCTCACACTTCTTACTACCACGAAGGGGCGAGAACTCATCGCCATCCTCCTTACCATTGTCGCGCGCATAGCGCTCAGCGCGCTCGATGGCCTCTCGCTCCTCCCTCTGCACGGCACGCAGCTCTGACATGACACTCGTGGCAGCGATAACGCAGAAGAGAGAGTGCTCATCATTCTCACGCAGCTTCAGCTTCGCCCTAACGCCATCGATGTAGTTCTCTGTTGTGTGGTTCTTGATGATAGCTCTCACTTTCTCAGCGATCTGCGAGCCCACCGTAGTCGCACTCAGCTGCGTGGTGGAGTCTTGGTGTTCCGCCAAGCACTCCAAAAGGGCCTCCCGGCGGCGGGTTATGGGCTTAGCTGGTTTCTTACATGCCAGCTTCGCCTGGAGCACGCTGATCTCATTGCCAGGAGCCGTATCAAAGTGCTCAGCCTTATTATCAAGCGGGTTGCGGCGGATCTTATTCTTGATGAGCTGTTCAATGGTATCAGTATAGGTCTTGTGTAGCAGGTCGTCGCAGGCCTCAGTCTCCTGCTTCAACTGCTTGGCCTTAAAGTTCTTAAGTGCCTCTTCATTCTTCTGGGTCTTAGTGCGAGGAGAGATGTCTGCAGCACTAGTATCTTTCATCTTGCGATTTTTCGCATTCTCCTTCGCACTAATAACGGCATTACTGAGCACTTGCGCCAAGGGGCTACGTTGTGGTTGTTGTTGTTGGATGCTGCGCGCCGCTGTAGTAGTCGTGGCGCGCCTCTTGTTCTGGGTGGAGCCACTACGGTTTGCGATCTTATTGTAGTGGAGATTGTTGATGTTGTTACTAGAGATAGAACTAGATGAAGAAGCAGAAGAAGCTTGGATGTTGTTGCTACTTCCAGCGCCCCAGTTGTTGCCGGGTCCCATGTTCTTCGGGTTATCATGCTGGCCCTGCACTTGTCGCTTCTCTAGGCTTTCCAGTCGGTTGGAAACATTGAAGACGCGGCTCGTGATCTCTTGGCCAAACAAGCCCAGCTTCTCGCCCATAACAGAGATGAGGCTGTCCTTCAGGTCGCTATTCTGCTTGGCAAGTTGCTGGCCCTGGTCGACATGCTCCGCCATGGGCTTCTGTTCTGAGATGTCTAACTTAACAGGTAGCGACTTCAATTTCTCATAGATGTAGCTAGCACGTGCTGGGTCCGTGATGCGAAGACAGATCTCCTGGATGCACGTAGCGACATCTGAGGGGCAGACGATCAGACTGCACGTCGGCGCACCACCTGGCCCACCATCCTCCAGCAGTTTCTTCATGACTGCCTTCGGGAAATAGAAGTCCTTCGTTGGATAACTGGCCGCCTTCATCAGGTCGCGCACGCCACACACCTCCGCAAGATCCTTCATCGTGCTGATGGCCATCGGGAAGATCTCCTCCTCCTCTTCTTGGGCTTTCTTCATCATCATCGCCGGGACATGTCCACGCGACTTCTTTGCTGTAGTTGTTTGGGCGGTAAAACCAATGCTGCTACTACAACTAGGCGGGATAAGATTTGCTTGCTGTTGACCCTGGATTTGCACCACTTGGCTCTGGTTGTTATTCCCCTGGTAGACTTGCATCTGTGACTGTTGTTGTGGGACATTCTGCACCACCGGGCTGGTATTACTTAGCACCAGTAGCAAAACTCCGCGTCTGCGCTTGTTGCTGATGTTGCTGCTGCTGTTGTCCTTGTCCTAGTTGTTGCTGCTGCTGATTCTGTCCCGGTGTCGACTTAGGCTTATGGCCGTTGTTCGCGTTGAAGCTACCGATGTGGGTACTAGTCAGATAGGAGGGGCACGGGTAGCAGTTCTCATTTTCGACCTGGTTGTTGCGTCGGAGCCATGAGTTCATATTCGTCAGGTCTGCATACTGGTGGCTGAGCTGGCAGCTGTCTCCATTGCTGCAGATCCTACCCTGTGCGGCATCGCGGCAGCTTTTAACGTACTGCGCGTTCGAATTCATGCTGGGCGGGTGCAGTTAGTAGTCCGCAGCTGCAAGATATGAGATCAACAAATTGGACTACTGGGTAGGAGTGTCACGCGTTAGCAAAAAGCCGGCCCTGCTTTCCTTAATGCTTTAGAGAGTCACCACGAGGAGATAGACACGCTTCACTAACGTTGCACATTATCCATTTTCTTGATTTTTCAGCTGTTTTCAGTGCTTGTTTTGTTATGTGTTGGACCTTAAGTATGTTGCTGCTTCTTTATATGTAGTCGCTGTGCTTATGTGTATCAGTGTTTATGTATGTCAGTGCTCGTGTGGCAACTTAGTTAGTGTCAGACATATATCTACCCGTGTGCAAGGTCCATATAGCCTAAATAATCACGACCAGGAGAGTCATACAAGGTCCACTTTTTCCTTCTCAAAGGTGGACAAAATTAGCTTCAGTCCTCTGCTAACCTAAGCGGAATTTTCATGGGTCATCACATCCATGGAGGAGTTTTCGAGTTCAGCACACTGTAAACAAAGCCACCACGTCGGAAGTAAAAAAGTAAAAAGTAAAAAGTGCATCAACGTACAGCAGCACTAGTTCATCATCCTAAGAAATCAGAATAGTTAATCAATTAAGTAATCAAGTAAATACCCACCACCATCCAAGTAAAACTTAAACACCCAACACCATCCATAAAACAGGTAAGTAGACACACCAACAAACTCTAACTTTCTTAAAACTCAAAACTTAAACACCCTCCTCCATCCAAAACGAAAGCAAGTAGATTTTTCATAGAGTGGCAAATTTTCAAAGTCTGTTTTTTATCAAAGACACAAACACGTATAGGGATCACAGGGACTTACATGGTTAGTCATATATGATTACACAATCCTCCACCATCCATATAGCAACAAGCAAACTCAAAAAGTGAGCTTATTTATACAAGCCACCACCATCCATAGAGCCGCACATTACTAAAAGAAAAGACAACGCCAGAACTATTTTTACTCGCCAGATTTCCATTCATATTCGAGCCGTTCCATTTCGCCTTTTTATTCTCAACAGCACAACACGCAGGCATTTTACATCCAAGAATTCCAGGAACTGTAGAACACTACTTTCTTTCAGTTTTCAAGACAAACACCACACCGCCACGGCCTTGCAGTTATTTCTTCCAAGAACAAACAGGGCGATAACAAAGGAACCTTTTCCAATCGCCAAGTAAACCTATCAATTTTGACATAAGAGTAGGTTTTCAGCTGCGTTCATCGAATTCGTGTCAGGCTCCTGGGCGTCCATCTTGCCCGCCGCAGGTGCACCCTGCATTGCTGCAAGTAATCCACCATTCTCCTTGGCAAAGAAACCCCCAGGGGCTGCAGCACCCGCTGCGTGTCGAAGCTGTTGCCGATTAGACAAAGGCGTGACCCGATGAGTACTTCCGATGTAACGAGGGCAAAACAGCCGACTAGTAGAATATATTTCATGAACAGACGGTCCGACTTAACTTGAGGTGACGAGAAGATTGCTCGCTCTCCGTCGAAACAAGCTGGGACGCTGCACATTCCCTGTGTAACAGCCGTGACACGATTGCGAAAGAAGAAGACCGGTTTCTCGTGTGCAACCCAATCCGAAGTATGAATCTTGTGACTACCTGGGGAGCTAGTACCCTTCGCGTCGGTACAGCATGCACATTCACATATAGTCGTAGCATAGATACATGTTATTCCGGTGAATAGATTATCTTCATGAACATAATCATTCAAAACCGAAGTCGAACCAATTGCTTTGAAAAATTATTGATATAAATATCTCGATCTCTTACAAGAAAAAAAAAATCAAAACTGCTGAAACGTTGTGGACGCTTCAATTCACAAATCATCGTCGCATTCAGTAAGCGGTTTCATCAGGGGCCGCCATAAAGCAGGGTGTGGTACTGCAAAAATGAGCTATCCGCGCAGTCTTTGTGCGTCTCGAATACGATTGGCCGAATCACCAGAGATTTTTGACTTTCGTCGCTGGGCGCAGCAGGCTCAACTTGTGTCATCTCGGCAAAGTCGTCCTTTATCGCCGTCTTTGCGAGTACGGTGCGAACCTGCTCAAGAACGTGGTAAAGATCGGCATATGAAACAGAAGAGAGGCACATACAGTAATGAAATAAATTTCAATTAATCATGGTATCATGAGCAATAAGTACATTCCACAGTTCTCTACCATAATTTTCAAGAAGTTTCAAGTACGGCAAATTGAATGCGAAAGCCATGTCTCACATTCTAGTCCGACCGAGACGTTAAAAGGATGGCATTACCTTGTTGGAAGGGCTAAATCTCTAGAGGTAAAAACTAACCGGAGGATGACATTACTTTCTAAGCATCGTATACTACATATGCATCCAATACTAGAAGCATAACAATGCATTCACGGTAGAAATTCCTTGTGCCGTGCGCGCCCAGAACATAGAGGGATCATCTCCCTGCTCCGTCGCGCCTGTTCTTGCGAACATTTGTTAGAGCCCATAGCTTCTCGCGTAACGAACAATCAAAGGAGCTAGCTGCAACATTGATGAATCACATCTAGTTCATTCATTCACATCCGTAGGAGAAGTACTACCAGTCTACATCAAGCTCGAAGTTATCTTTACTTAGTTCGATTCAGCAAAGCCTTCTAATCATATCTCGCTCAACTTAAGTCAGCGTTACTTCCTTCAGAGACTGCTGCAGCAGGTAATTCTGCATCGGTGCCATCGGGGGGAAACGCATACGAGGGTCCGCCGACGAAGCTTCAAATGAAACAAGAAGGACTCGCTATACAGTACTACTACTACCTATATAATTCGATGAAGGCATCACTGAGTAGTTGCTATCTCCTCTCTCTCTTTTATCGTAGCTTGTTTTTCGAGTGTCGGACATATTTCGCAACGAAGATTTTCTATGAAACTGGTCTTAAGTGTTCTGCGCTCCCGCGTAAGCGGAACAGCAGTGAAGCTTGAAATGTCGCCACCCCACATGCCGCTACAGAATTTGCCAGGGGTGCAGGCCCGATATGTAGTCTCCCGTCGTAGGGGTGTGTATCGGTCTCTGGGCCCACCCAAAACTCAACAAGCCGCGCCGGATAATAAGGAGTGACATCCTTAGAAGTGATTGCAACAAGACCTCGTCTTGTAATCACGATCGCGACCACTTCCTTGTAGATTTAAAAAGGTCGTCGCGGCTACATTTAAGTATTCGATCTCCCCGAAATCGATCATGTGCGAGGAGTAAAATGTCTTTATAGCGCGGTTCTAATTTCATTGATGCACGTTGATCGTACTTACAACATCTTCGAAAGCTGATGTCTACAAATCTTGTTTCCATAGACAGAGATTTTGTTTTGCTCGGGTGAACTGCGTTATACCTCAACGAGACGAGATCGCTCGTGGACGCCCATCCGCAATCAAAAAAAAGACCTACTTTCGCCGCATATCGTTTTCCAAGCGCAGAGGCACGCCCATCGAGAAGAGCTGTCGATAGAGCATTTCCTAGTCTTCCTAGAATCTCACGTTGATGCCCCTAATATAACTGTACTTAGTCACCACCTAGGAAGCATCTTACTAGAAGGCTGCTTTTTCTGGTCGACAAGTCAGCGCATGTACTCTGAAGAAGATAAACTAAAGTGCCCAAGAACAACAGTAGACAGCACGTCCTGGTGACTTTCGAATTCCCATGGTAGTTAGTACATCGAAAATATCTACTAAAAAACTTGAAAGCACATGTAAGAGTGGTTGTGGTGCTTAGTTTTGATTATAAATCTTCTGCCGCTATTATTGACATCAAAACTTAGGTAGCGATGCCGCTACGATAACATCATCAAATGATCATACTACAGCAATACCATGCGTGGAAGCAAGAGCTACGGTAACTGCAACTCCGATGCAACGGTCTCCGAAAATAAAGAGTGAGGTTGCACGGAGATCACAGTACCCAGTGTCAGTTGACTGCGCCAGTTCCCGTGGTTCGGTTATTCCGTCATACTTAGAATACTACACGATGAAAATAGTGTAGACCCTGTTGAATCAATAGAAGTCTAGCAGTTCGTGCAATATATTGACTTCGAGCTTTTTGTCCCCTTCAAGAATGAGATATAGGTGTTCCTTTGCTATCCTCATGATAAGTCCTCATGGACTAGCACAACGACTGAGAGATAGTCTAGACATTTAGACCTGATAGCTAAGTCCAGCAAGAAAACCCATACGCAAGAGATACAATGAGAATTAAATAGACCAGGACCTCAAATTAACGCCGATTATTGACTGCACGGATTAAGACGGAGGAAAATTACGCAGTTACTTTCTAAATATCAAAGAGCTAAACTCAAGAACAACACCGACCCCGCCAAACTCTCAACCTTCAACTTCCGTGCCCAAACTCTTCCACTTCTGGCTCACGAGCTCACAAACTCGCAAACTTTCCAAGCCTTCCAAACTTTCCAAACTGGCTCGGGAACTGGTTAGCCCTGACCTCGCGCAGATGGGCACGAAATCTAAACCCTACGCGATAGAGTCAAAACCTTTACAATTTGAACCCAAAAAGTTGAAAATGGTTCGGGAGTTGGTTAGCTCTGACCTCGCGCAGATGGGCGCTAAATTTAAAGCCTACGCGATAAAGTCAAAACTTTTACAATTTGCACCCAAAAAGTTCCAACTTTTCAAAAATTCACGGCGATGCCCAGAAGTTTCTAAATTTTATAGCTACCAAAAGAAGAGCACACCGACAGGCCAACGACTTCAGTCTGTGCCTTTTTAATCAATGGCCGCACGCCGTCCCCCGCCCAGCTCTTCTTCCAACGATCAACGCCGCCAGACGGTTGGCGGGCGGGGGAAGAGCCGGAGAAACGGAATCCCGCCGGGGTTGAGGAAGTGCGTGCCAGGGGTGGACGATCCTAGTGGGAGGAGTGCTACCGCCCGCTCAAGTCTAGTAAACTAAAACTTTTTGACGTCTAGGTCTATGATAAACGAGGATAAAACTTGTGGTTGTGCTTAGAGCCTTAGTGTATAAAAGACCCGGACGTCGTCCTGCGAAACCGCATATGCCCAGGCCCAGACGCTGACTTGCACCATCGGCACCTGTCGCGGCACTGCCTTGTTCTGCTGAAGCACATGAATTTCCCTACTTTTTAACACATTGATGAGTTACATTCTACATCGACGGTCTGGAACAAGGTCGAAGCTTTTCATGTCATTCGATCTACATCTTCTTGCTGTTTTATCATCCCATTTACATCTTTTACTACTCAGGAAACCCACTTAAGTCTAACGAGCACTGCCGATTTGCGAACATGCTATGTACCAAAAGTAAGACTAGCATTTTGGTTGCTGGACCCAGGGTTGTTATAAAGTAACGACGGCCTAAAACTACTTCGATCACATAACGAGCTGCGTCCCGGTGGACTCCCAAAACCGTCTCCAGCACTTTGCAAATGAAGGATGTAATTTCTTCCATTCAGACGAGTGGATCATCCTGGAGACCCATCTGAAAAAACACTTCGAAGAATGCATCACTCTCGATGCAGTCTGGCTGGGGCTAAGTAGGTTGCAAAAAACTGCCAGGAAGATGATCCAATACAGAGATGGAAGGAAAAAAACTTCTGGAGCCATACTGTGGGCCTCCGTTGGAATCCGATTCTTGACACTCAAACCAGTTTGCTTCGCGTTCTCGACGTCTTGATACTCGCGCTCTCAGCGCGTTTGCCACTATCTGCTGAAGTTTGTTCCGACCTTAGAATAACTGACAATTAGGCTCTGGCTCCCAAGAAAAAGCTGCTACAGTATGATCAGATACAACAACAAGTTCGCAGCACTGTTATTAGAAGCCTGGTATCCTAAGGATTATGATTCAAACAACCGATACAGTGCGAAGACTTTTTCTCTCTGCTTCATCATAGGTAGTGTAACTGATGGTGATGTAAGCAGTATGATATAGGAATCACCATCATCAAAAGATAAAGAACTAGCACAGGGACTATAATCAACATTCGGTTTCAACTAGACGAGCATAGCTTTTCCTGCCTTAAAACTGGCTGATCTCGTCGCCGTCTCTGACCCAGATATCATCTTCCTCCCGCTCACGCTCCTCTTCGGAGAATTCAGATGAAGGAAGCGCCTCCCAACACACGAGAATGGCCCATACTACAAGATGAAGACTCTTGTTACTTGCTAGAGTCTCGTAGCAAACGTCTAAAACTGTGAAAGACTGTTGCTCCTAATCAAAGACTGCTGGTCCCCAGAACAATTTCGGAGAGGACTGCTGGCCACTAGAACAAGATACGGTTGCTTCTGCCGTCGAGAGTGCTATGTAGTCATAATAACGAGCGGACAATATTTAATTCATATTCATGACACTAATAGTACAATGATATAAGCAACGAATGAACCAACCTTGGACCATACCGTGTGCTAGACGAGTGGCAACATGTTCTAGTTGCAGCGTTTCTAACATGTTTTCATCCGTAAATGGGGTATGACACCATTGCCATTGTCTGACTGATCCCTGTGTCTCTTCACAATTTTGTCGAGTGGGTCTTAGCGTTCGTTTTTCACCTTCCTGACTGATCAAGGGGCATCAGCTCCTACTCTTTGGCGCACGGTTCGTTGTTCCCCTTGAGCCTCTTCATCATGAGTGCTCCTGTTGCAGTCGCTTCATGACTACCGTAGAAGCGGGGACTCGCCACTCCAGATTTTCTAGATGGTGAAAAACTACAGTCTTAACGATCGCCGATCCCGAGGCGCTTTATATGGTGCAGTAGGGTTCGCGCGGGTCGAATATACCGTAACATTTTGACGTGCGCCGAGTCGCCCGCGCGGAAAGCCCTAGAGGCCCAACAGGTAGTCTCCGTCTGGCAATCGTAAGCACGCTGCAACTCCGCAGATCATTAGTCAGTACTGTGGTACTACTTCAACATACTGGTAGTTTGTCTGTGACGACGAAAGGGAGAGCTACTCTCGCAGTACTTCGTAGCTGACATCTTCGTGAAGCTTATCCTGGTATAATATCTGAAGATGTTACGGGTCGTAACGAAGAAAAAGAGCGAAACGATGTTGGCCAGCATGCATAACATAGATTCCACAGTCGAACAGCCCCTGGTAGTGCGCCAGTGGAACCGCTCCGAGCCTGGGAGCTTAGATAGAGCCTATAATTTTCTGGTGGTATCATTCGATCGTCCCAAGTTGTAACTGCTACGTCCTGTGATGTAATAAATTATTAAGCAAACAACTTCTGCTCCGCGGCGATTATATTTATCATTAGCTACAAGGCCCTGCACCGTAATCAGCGACTCATCTTGACTTTCATTTTTCTTCTTAAAGAACGATCTCCCTGCTGCGGACCCCCTGAAGCGCCGCCTGTGGAAAATGTGCCGCCGCCATTTTTACTCCCGTCGCCGCCTCTTCCTCCGCTCCGGGATGATCCCTGGGTCGCGGTTGCGAAAAGCGACGCGAAAGAGTGCACACGCCGTGTCGCGCGACAAGCACTATAATAACGCGCGTAGGATCGCCAATGCAGAACGGCCGCCTGAACTGCTCGACTATCCTTAGAAGGCCGATTTTCTACCAGTAGTGTATCAGAACACATACATTACAAGACCTGGGCCCATTGCGGTCGCAGACATAGAAGATGCAACACATCACGATGGCTAGATAGAAAAAACCAGCGATAGCTACATAGACTAAAAGACGGATGCACAGATAGAAAGATGGCCCGAAAGATAGCTAGAAAAGGTTTGTCATCTATCCCCCAAAAGGACAGTTTGTCGCGTCTCTAAAAGTGATGCATGTCCTCGTTTCTGTGCGTTGTGCGTAATTTCTTTCACTGTTTTCCTCTCTTGTGCTCCGGCATCGTCGCTTTGAATGAAGCCACGCGGAAAAATAGCGCACTCAGGCGGTGGGAGATCCTTCCATGTGTGAACCATCTCCATTCCCAGGGACCAGCGCAGCAGGTAAGTACCGCCATAAGGTCTCGGTTTTGTTTTCGCTCGAGCTGCTGCTTTTCTCGTATTAGAAAGCTGTTCTTTTGAGGAGACTCCACATTCTATGTATACAGACACAACCCGCCTGTTTACAGACAGATGTCTAGCAGAAGAAGCCGCACCCACACTTGTACGAAAAAAAAAGATCATGTTCGATGAATGAACTAAAATACGGGAAACTACAATAGTGAAGTAAAAGCGACAATATCATCATTCGTCGTTGCAATATTGGATAACATGGAAGGGCGAGCTCTTAACCTTTTTTTGAGCAGTTGAACCGGCCAAACCGTCTTTCGGGGGATCGCTCGCTGCTCTAGGCCGCGCCCCAGCGGGCACAACATTCTGCGGGCTGGCGCCCGAGTTGTGGTCGGACTGGGACGCAGCGGCTTGCCTGGCTGCCTGTTCCCCCTTGTCGCCTCCCTTTTCACCCACTTTTGTAACGAAACTAGATGCCTCAGAAGCGGCGTCCTCATCCGGACTCAACACCTCTTCATCTTCGGTTGTAATTAGTGCACGCCATGTATTCTTCGTCACTCAGTCTGCCCAACGAGCTCCTGCTCTCCCGAGTACATCTTGTAGAGTAAAGAGGACATCGCTTTTCAACCTAGGAGAAGAATGTTTTCAAGCTTAAAAATTCCATGAACGACTCCCCCCCACTCTTCGGCGATCGCGCACCGCCCTCTTTTCTCCGTCCCAAGACCTCGGCACCTTGACGGGTCGTTGGTGCAAGCGTGGCCACCACTTCCAAACTACACAGCTTAGAGATGATCCCATGTCTTCTTTTTAGTAAACGAGTACATCAGTAGGCGGTCATGAATAGACATTACTCACTAAAACTAAAACAACAAAGTGCCCTTAACACGCACACTTTTTTCAGTAAATCACAGTCACGTCACCTCTACAGGATATTTACTTCTAGATTTTAGGGATAAGTAGATCATCATCATGTGCTCCACCCTGGTCTTTGCGCAGGCTAAAGACTCCTGGAGATACATGGCATCACTTCTCGCCTTCATCCTCAGGCTTTACTTGCCGTCTATGCGACTCCTTTTCAGTGATTCATAACTGACTGATCTTTTTAGAGATAGCATCCTGGTGGCGTCGTGCTCTACCCTGTCGGAAAACCAACATTTTTCTCCCAGGTTGGATGTTGTTCATGATAATGCTGCACCTGACATGCTGTGGTCTTAAGATATTCACAACGAGTTGGAGTACTCGAAAGTAGAAACTTCTTGTTGAGTTTTCTCCAGAAAAGCAAAACCATTGATTGTTCTAGACAAGCAAATAAAATTATTTGTTGTCCGTGTCATAACGTATAATCGACAATTGCGTCACGGAAATGCCTTCCTCTGGTGAGCTTCCGGATTAGACGAAAAGTTTCTCACATTCACGAAACATAAGAAGAAACCAAAGCTGATCGCATCAGCACTACTACTTAGCTAAATACTGATAAAGATTATCAGACCCGAATTGAATTATTCGGACGACATCGAGGACGGAACTAGAAGTAGTTTCTCTCCTCGCAATAAAAAAGCTTCATGTTCATCATCCATTCAATACTAGCAACGAGTCATAATTGAGAACCATCTTCCAGCGACTCGCCGTCGTCGATGTGTAAGTGAGTTGGTCATAGTTCTTCAAGCTGCGCCTTGCGGCATAGTCTTCGTTGCCGAAAGGGTTATGAAGCAGGCCTTTTGATCATCACCATAAGTAGAGGCTTTACCACCCTAAAAAACCTTAAGACTACAATACAATACAACAAATCTCGCACAATGTTAATTAAGACAATACCAATACGGTACAATACAATAAAGAGCACAATAAAATATCTTTAATGTAGGGAGGACTAACCTAGGATAAATGAGGGAAAAGTAACCGGTTGCTTTGATTGAAGTGCCATCATCTATTTGCAGACAGAAGTCTCTTCCCTTAATATCGTCATCCACATTCTTCAGTTGAACATCAAAGATTTCTAGACAGGACGGCTGTGGTAGTGGACAACGCAGTCGCGCTGGGACGCGTGCAGTCAATGCACAAATTTTACTCCTGGGTACGAGACTCTACTTCTAGTTGTATTAGCCGATTTGCTCTACAACACCACGAGAATCAAACCAGTTCACTTCACTTAGCACTGTTGCTTAGCCGTAAAGGCTATCTTCTGTAGGTGGAGGAAGTGAAGCAAAGGGAGCGTCGCGTCTTGTCCACAGACACCTTAGAGTCATTTATGATGGTGTGTTGGGTAATAAAGATCTTTGGAGCCGCGCTTGCCACGTATCTAGGACATCCGTAGCCACATAAACAAAGTCAAAAACCTGCTTTCGAAGAAATGATCAAGTAAAAATTTTTTCCCTAAAACACTCACCAAGAATCCTAACAGCATCTAGTGAATTTCAAAAACTCGAATAAGCAAGCCACGAGGGAGGTTCACTTAAGATCCTTGATGAGAGCACGACTCTTTTCTCCTTGCCTCAGAATTATCAAGTAGCTCAAAAAACAACGCTCTTAAAAGCAAAACCCGTTCGCGAGAGAGCCACACCACTGCAGCAGATCCATCCACGGCAACCGCGTGCTTATCACCGCCGCCAAAAGAAGGATGAAAAAGACCACTGATTGACCGAAGCGTTACAGGTGGGTACTCCGGTGCACCGTGTATCCACACCATTGATCGGAATAAAGGACACGCGCCGGCTGATCATAATGGGTTGAAACAAAAGATGCTTGGTTTCCTGATCTTGTATCAACATGGTGGAGGTATAAGCATAAGACGGCTAGATAAAGCTTTTCATGAACAGCGGTGGACGCATGAAACGCATAATACTAAAAACGACATAATTCTTAGTCGTACGCTAATCTGATCTCCAGATCGATGAAGTGAATTCTAGATCGAGGAACATTTAGTCGGCCAAATACATATTGATGTGCTCGGGTCGTTACTACTGTTTTACAACCTTATCGATAATAACAGGCTCAGCCCTTAACTAAAGGCTTTTTCACTTTCGTTAATAACGGTTCGTTCTCAGGAAAACCTTTCCTAAAACAACGTCAAACTCTCAAGTTTGAAATGATCTAATCAGCAAGTACAGAAAACGCCATCGGAATGTTGAAAATGGATCATGTCACAGGGGCTTCTTTGACGGCAGTCCACACTCGCATCGTGGAACCACTGGAGACTGGATGGCTCCCAGCTTGAGTGAGCCGCTGCTTCTAACCGCAACGACAAGACTTATGTTTAGAGGAAGTCAGCCCGTCATCCCTTGCCGGGTTCTTTTCATCAACGGAATATAAAGAGAGTCAAGACCACACGACGAGGACTGTATCTCACCGAGCTTCCATGAAGGGCTCAGTAGTTTTGTCCGTATGTTACCGCCTTAATTGTTGCAGAGCCATCGCTGTCTTCGGACACTGCGATCAGTCTGGACTCTATCGTAGGTAACAAAACTTAGAGGAGGCAACCTCGTAAGTGGAAAACTCTTCGAGAGAGAGAGAGAGAAAGGACGCTTTTTGCGCAGTTTTCCAACTTGCAGGTAGTACTACAAAAAAAATCATCTCACCCGCAATTACTGTTATCTCTGTTTGTGCAGAAGTATTAACAGTATGATTTAAATCATGTTGTAATTATAACGTGAAAATTCATCCTCTTACGTAAATATGTAAAGGACCTGTGAAAAATGTATAGACGTGCAGGGACAAACGCCTTAAAACGAGGGTCCGTTTTACATATTCGGTTTTCCCGCTATCTTCTGGCGGCCATGCTATGTCCGTATACATGCAAATAAGGCGCTGTTGTTGCGCCACATCGGGCGAGACTTTCTTGCCGAAGGAGCAAACCATGTGAGTGGCAGATATTTCAATTCGGTCTCGGTCTTTGGCGGCGTAGGCGTCAAAACGCACCTTTTGTCCTGTGAAGAACTTACCACGGACGCTCCACACATCGACGTCTGCAGTTGTCTGTGTTCCGACTTCGAGAAAAGAATCGTCGCTCGAAGAAGGAGTAGGGGCCTCAAAGTGTGCAAGCGGGTCCTCTTCCAATCCGGCTTCCTGCCACCAGTGGTGCTGAAGATACTCCGGATGATCGTCCTGTTGCCGCCCCCCGGCTCCTACAGACTCTCCAGCGCCTGAATCGGTTTCAGCTTGATGATGTTGAGGGGTTTCTGCCACGCGCGTTTTTTCCACGTCCTCGACAGTTTTCTTCTCTCCTCGCTCGATATCCCCTTCCAATGCTGCCCTCACTACAACTTGGTCTTGCGTTGGAGAAGTGGAGGGCAGTCTTCGTGGGTCCGCAGCTGCTTCAGTCGTTGAAGGCTCCAAAGCGCCCGCACTATCGTACGCGAGCGAGGAGGAATCATCGGGAGCAAGCGAGGGGGAACGACCGCCCCCGATAGCCGTATCACGCCGCACCGCCGCCACGAAGTTGTGCGCGTGCTGATGCTCTCCTCCGACAAGAGATAGCCGTATCCAAACACTAACCGAGTAAAAACATGCTAGCATCAACACGCCGAGCGACCACGTGCGCCGATGCAGACACCTGTTTCGCCGCGTACTTCCACAGAGCAAGGTACACAGTTTATTGGTAAACCCGGTTTCACAAAACCTGAAGACCGGCGTCCGTGTAGAGCAGACATGGCGCGACCGCGAAGCGCGCGAGCTCCAGTCAATGACCATGACAACCGAAGCAGCACCAATCTGCGAACAAATGCCAATGGAGCATGACCTGGTGACTTCTAACCGCTATTCTTTCCCCAGACAGAATAAGACACGACTATGACCTCCGCTAGTGTGATTGCTCCTTAGGTCCGCTTTCCGACACCACCAATCTATCCTGCTCTCGAAGGCTTTCTTCTTGAGAGTGAAAATGCCACACGCCTTTGAGAAGATGCACACCTTTTGAAAGATGCGTGTCGCTCAACTCTCGATCCGCTCTCGATGTCAATGACCACAAAATTCTACTTACAAAGCGGACACTCATCTCCACAAAGATAGAGCGAAAGGCGTTTCTGCTTCCGTTCACCAAGGTCGGGAAAACGAATCGACACGCTTTGGAAGGAGGCATAGCCCATTTCCACAAAAATTGTCTCTGTACATGCAATACCTTCATCCACAGCCTGATTGTCTTATGGATATTTTCCCCATCCGTGTTGCAGTCGTTCTACGCTAGAGGAAAGAAGCAAGACCTGACAAGATACATTTACATGGCATTTCAAACTTCTAACCTAATCATAATCTATCTAATAACTGTGAGCGCTAATTTCGAATTACACACATGACAAAGGGAAGGCTCAATGGGAATGGGGATGATCAGGGCTAGAAAGAGGTACATTGGACGATTTACATTTACAAGTAAGGTGATGTAATTTCTTGACGCATATGGTCATGGACGGAAGAGCTAACGTGAACCGATTGATATGATAAGTGGTAAAAGGCGGTATCTTATAATAATCAATGATCATTCATGTGGATTGATAGTTACTATTTTCATAAAACGACGAGTCTATGTTCTCAATGTACGAAGACACTTAAATGATAAATTTGCTTGATGAAGACTTCAGTGACCTTCAACAAATCTAATGCAGAAGCTCAGACATGACTCAGCCCAAAAAATTCATGTTCTTATGTTATTGCAATGACTTCGATTCGTGCTGTATCGAGCGTGTACAGCGGCAAATGAGTATGACAAATGGGAAAAATTAAAATATATAGCAACCTTTACCCGAATATCTTTTAGGAAATGTCGAAAAACCATCTGTGCAAAACCAGTTTTCGTGACTATTTGACCACTTACTGATACTATCTGCGACTCCTGGTGTGGTTCAATTCTCCTACTAGTAACGTTCCTGCCCCTTTTCTGTGCGACGCAGTACCTCCAGATTTCCTGCGCCCAGATGGTTGTGTCCCGATGGCAATTGCGACGCTCCCACGTTAAGCGTTAGAAAGTGGCTACTTAAGTAGTTCTCAGTCGCAGCAGGGGGAGCTCCTATCAGAGTGATCATCTTCACCCGAAGCTAATACTGCCTAGTACATCTACGAAATGTAGTATTAAGTGTAAGAATCAGCATATTAATAGTAAAAGCTACAAGTAGTGAAAAATCATCGATGAAGTATATAGTAACTGCATAAATGTATTACGTGGGCCGGCGCGTCCAATTCTACTAGCCGAACTACATCGATGCCTTTCAGTGCCCAGACCGCTAGCCGACCGCAGCTGTTAATCCCCCTTAAAACGTCGACACCCCCAACCTTGAATTTTCAACAACGTAGGTTTACCGTATTGAATATCAATCTACTACACGACAAAGTATGCACGGAATCACACAGTCTCCAAGAAGAGAAACAAGATTTTCAGTCCATGAAGTGGTACCAGCTGCTCGACTTCTGCATTGAGACCCAGCTGAAGCTTTAGTTGATGCACGCCGGAAAAGGGGTCAATGCCAATGATCAAACCCGACTTCGTTCCGACCATAGTTTAGAGGCCTAAATTGATTCTATTTTATCGCGTGCCATGTGTTAGAATCCTCCTGGATGATCTGCAATTGATATTTCATGATTCTATATCATTTCAAGCCATCCGATGCAAGCAACTCTGACAAGTATTCATTTGAGTAACGCTCTCACTCTTGGACATCGCATAGCATGAGTATCGACCTCCGAGGTCGGACCTCGATTAATTCTACATGAAGTACTACTGTGCATTGCATGGTGGGATAGACCTAGGAATTGAGGGAATAAAGAGTAACCGGTTATTTTCCTTTATGTGCAATCTTAGATCACAAGATTCCTCCACTGTGTAAGGCACCGTACGCCCTCTCGAAAGTCTAGTCTTCGTATGCACGGTCGGTCTACATCGTACGGATTGATGAAACTAATCAACTCGTCGCCGCCAACGATCAGCATATCTGAGTAAGAGAGGAAGCGAAGCGTGCGGGGAAGGAGGAGGAGCATGAGGAGGATGACGATGACTACTTCTGAGCAAAGAAGTACTGGCGAGACAGAATGGGTTCTTTCAGCACGTTCTCAGTGGGAGTTTCACCATTTTAATATAGATCATGAAGGACGAGTACCTCCGTCCTCTAAGTCTAGCCGCTTCATATCGTCAGCACAGACGCTCCCTGGGTTCACCCGTTTATAGTGCAGCAATGAGGCTTTAGAACAGTTTCCCACATGAAAGAGGCAGTCGACTTCTAAGTACTCCATGGCGGTGGGAGCTAAATGCCACATCTTCAATTTTCCCTGCTGCGAGACGGTAAGCACACCAGCACTTTTATCTGTGTGAGTTGAAACTTCTTCAATTTACATTTCGGGAAAGATTCATTCTTCCGTAGAAGTAGTTCTCCGTACCTGTTGTGATTAATCGAACAAGCATATTTCACAACCTTCCTCTGGAATTTGAAGTTTTCGATTTCGTGGACGCTTTCGAGAGTAGATGATCTGACGCTCACGCTACTTGAATATCGGTTGCATTTGAAATTACTCGAAAATTGATCCATCAACAGTAGGTAATTATTGTACCTAATGAATATAGTCGCATTAGGTGGTCACCCTCTGCGCCGACATCGAGAGTGTCCGTCTTTGACCAATTAAATTCCATCGTTGGCTGAATGTAGGATCAACCAATCATTGGGTTGTAAACACTTCTTCAGATTACTTCAGTGGTAGTCCTTCTATGTTTGACTTTTCTTGGAGGCAGCCTGCCGTGGTCCTACTGTCTCACAACTCCTACAGTTGCTTTTCCTTACATCGCTGTGGGAGTAGGGTACCTTTCCGAGTCCTCTGCCTTTCGTGGCTTCTGGCAGAATCTTCCAAATTTTTCCCTGCCTGCAGCAACATAATACCTGGTTCGTCTCAGCGCAGAAAAGTATATTATTCAGCTCTGACGGAAGGTCTATTTCTGCTAGCATTTCGTTCGACTTGTAATTCCAGAACCGTATCCGACTCTTCCCGTCACCTTGAATGACATTCTTGTGATGATTCGAATCTATTCAGCAGCTTGCGGAAAGTTTCCCTTGACATTCTTGTAAATAATATTTTCTATTTCAAGATCTTGAATCAAGGTATGGACAGGTCGCAGATCCATCTAACTACACTTCTACAACAATGTGTTGAGCCTAGTGCAAGTCGAACTATCATGTATTCTATTATCATCATTGACACGCAGACCATGAACAGCGAGAGGTGTCTTTGTGCGACGACTTCTCTCATTATTCATAGGGCCTTCGCGAGAGTTCTTTTTTGCCTGGGTCTACATTTCTCGCTGTAATTCCATCTAATGACCCAGCGAGAAGCCTGAAGCACGACGGCCAGGCGCTAAAACTACGCAAACGATTAAGCACGACGGCAACCGCTGTAGAGAAGAAGAGGCCGGGCTCGCGGAGGCCGGGCTCGCGGCTGCAGTGACTGCGCCGCCACGTCCTGAGACGATACGTGGGAACAGCGTGCCTCATGCTCGACGGACCGGAGCCGCGCCGCAAGTGAGGACTTGCCGATCGCGCTCGGAGGGGCTCCAGTCGCAGCACCTCCGAAGTGTGCCTGTTGTGTGGATCTCTCGCGTCATGCGCGGGTTTTCATTGGGGGATAATTTTCGGAGGTTTGTTGGAGGATATCATGATGCTCGTGCCACGCTTCGCCGATCCCACTCGGGTCAAGGCATGTGCTACGGGCCTAAGACAAAAATACATATACCATAAAAGCTTCTCTTCCGCGCTGCTGCACATTCGCACCGGGGGGAGAAGAGGTGAAACGAAAGGAGGACGGTCAGACAGATATTCATATCATTCGATGTTTTACTTTCTGTTTCCTTAATATCACTACCATCCCTTTGACTGCCCAATTATTTTCATGTTTATGGGGTCTTAAATTCTTTAGGGGCGCGTTGCCGACTCACCTCGCGCGATCATCCCAAGCGAGGGAGAGAAGGAGAGCAAGAAATCCCAGTCGCCAAGGTCCGCTAGTCAAGCACGAAGAGTGCGACCACGACAAGAGAAAGCAAGCGCGTCATTTCTTTTCTTTTTCGTTTCATCACGCCTCTCTTCTGGTTCTTTTTCTCGTCCTAATACCCGAATTACTAACCCAAACCCCATATGGGGGAAAGGGGGGTCACAAGCTGCAGGTACAGCCTTGAGCCAGAATGCCTACGTAAGGCATCAAGAAGGCCTGTTTCGAAGTATCAAGAAAACCAGAGGAACTTCTCAGCCAGTAATAAAAATAAACCAGTCTTCGTGTCATAAAATAGTGACAGTACCATACACACCGGATATGCTTCGATAGGCATACACGAGCAGCGGGACGCCCTCTTCGGGGTTTTTTACAGACGCCTTGAGGTCTTTATTTTGCACATGCTCCATCGCGACTATCTCTGAGCCGGTGCACACCCTTCTAATGATATCCATTTTTGGCGGCCCGCCTGTTATAACGATGGTCCCTGCTTGATCCGCTGTTATCAATAGTTTCTTTTCCGGTATCTGGAAATTTATGGTCATAAAAGCAAACTCGCTACTTGCCGTAAAATTCTTGAATCTAAATACTAAGTCCTTATATATAGTGAGTTAGAAATTAATAATTGCAGAGAAGCGAATATAATAGAGATGATAGTCTCATGCGTTCGCTGCATGCTGTAGTTCTATCTTAACTAGCTAAGGAGCCATATCACATAGAAGCTCTAGTAAACTAGCTTTTAAATACACTTAGAAGTTGCGTTATCTCCGGTAGTTGGTCCAATCGTGGGAGCCTCCCGTACTCGTTTTTCACCGTAAGCCCGACATCGCAGAGAAATGGCACTTTCTGCTTTGTTGGTTTCGTAGTGTGAAAGTAGTCACATGTTCGAACGTCTTCATTAGAGCGAGCGCGTCAACTTCCTATTTTCTCGTCGAAGGTCACAGAATACAAAATCATATCAACAGCTACACGAAAAACGTCTATTTCCTGTATGCCATTAGAGTAAACTTTGAAGCGGAGAGAATCGACAAGAACGAAAACAAGTCTAGACACACGGAAACGAGGGAGTCTAGATAATCAATCCCTGATGCGGTCTAAATTCTTCTTTCCAGACATAAAGTAAAGTGTTTGGTGGTGCGACACGAGGATGTGCTCCTTCTCTACATCGTGGGTATCCCCGTAGGTGACCGAAAGTCGGACCATCTTTAATCGAGTGTGTGGTCTGCAAGCTAGTTCTTCACTCGACAAAAATGGGTGCGGTCAGCAAGATCGCCGTTGAAGAGCGCGTGGCTGAGGAAGCTGAAGTCGGACGAAAGGTTGTCGAAAGCCGGACAAGCGTTCGTGCTGTCTGCGAGACTGTTCTCGATGAAGTAGATCGGTGCAGAAGATGCAAGATAGTAGTTCTTGATGTTGGTATGGTCTGCAATATGCATAATGAATTCTTCTTCTCCGTTCTTCTCCTTCTCCGTTCGCCCGAGGAATCAACTATTCGCTTTACGAGAACCTCTAATTCGGTACTAGTCGATCTTTGAGGACTTCTTCTACTGTGGTATTGGTACTACTTAGTCTCACCGTGAAGCAACAGCAAGTTGTCGTGTTCTGGCTCCTGATATCGCCTTTCGTGACGAGCGTCCAGCAAGATCAAGGATCTGCTTTGTGTCTTCCTCGGCGACTCACAGTCAGCACGGGCATCTCCCTCGACATTTTTGGGCCCCTTTGCTCCTGTAGTCAGACACATCACAGTTTTTGTTTTCGTCCGTCATGAGTACTTATGCGATTACAATGTAAATGATGTAAAGATAAATAGTCGACAAGCGAGTATCAAGAAGCTTCATTCTTCCATTTTCTCCTTTTTACTACCACGGACTTCCTTTTCCACTCCTCTCCTTTTTCGCACTTGATGTTCTACTTGAAAGTTGAAACTTTTGCCAGAGCTCTCAATTTTGGGCGATCATCATCCATACAGGTAGAACAAGGCACACTGCCTCGACATCCACGCATAGGCATTCGACAACAAAAATCGAGAGCAGGATCTCTCTTCAGAGGATATGCACATGAAGATCCCTTCCTGCAAGAGCATGATTTCGTAATCTCTTTCTGCTTTTATCGCAGAATTCCTGTGCGTTTTTTCCCCGAATGGTCTCTAGCAGAATAAGGTGTCTTATTCGTGATGAAAATCAACTTGCACCAAAGGAGTAAGGTTCATTTGCATGGAGTGACATTTAGTTACATCGCCAAGGACACATCAGAAACAATAATACCAGCAGAAATTAGACCGTATGGCTCTGACATTTTCTATTTTTCAGTTCGGTTCTCCATTCAAGATATTCATTACATACGATCCAGGGCGCAGGGCGACGGCGCCCCCCCTTCTAGCGTAGGGGGGGCACCGTGCAGCCCGGGGCCCCTTTTTAAGGCGTCTGCCGGGAGTGGAAGGCCTCACGAGGGGGCCAAGTGGCCTCCCCCGCTCCCTTCCAGCTGCCTGGCTGTTACCTACGGGCCGCCGATGTCGGTGGGAGGCTTCAGAAGGCGCCCAAGGGACCGCCTGCGCCCCCTTCCAGGTTCCTGCTTGTGCCTGAAGTGCCTCCGATATGCTTCGCTGCCGCAGCAGTGCGCCGGTTATGGAAGGCCTCCGAAGGCGGCAAACGGCGAGGGGCTGGACCCCCTGAGCCGTGCGGCCTGTACCCTCCGGGCCCTTGGTCATCGGCTTGCTTGCTCTTGCGACCGTGGCCGCCTTCGGCGGCCTTTTGCCCCGGAGACCTCCCGCCTGCGAGGGTCAGCAGAGGCTGAGGAACACGCAGAGAGGCGCAAGGGGAGGCCCGCGCCAGGTTTTGACGCCTTCCACAACTAGAATCCGCGAAAATCAGCGCGGAAAAGCGCGCGCGCGCCACCACAGACCATACCACAGGGGGGGGGGTACCGTGCAGCCCTAAAACATATATCCTCCTCTACTTCGAAAGTAGACAAAACGCATTAGACCAGAGTATACGTAGAAATATCATTCAGTAAAGCGTGCCATCTTTTTGCGTCAATACGTAACGCGCCTCCTTATGTAGAGATGCAGATGACTAAACAGTATACGATCTAGCGACTGCTGATCAAGAAAACAAACAATACAACTAAAATCAAAGTCAATAAACAATCATCCGCTAATGTGGTGCCAAGCCTAAAAATGGTCCATGCCTTCAGTGATTTTCCTGAAAAGAATTTCGATACGCAATGAATGCGGTGCGTCCACAAAATATGTACTAAAATATCTAGCTGCGCGTTTCTTCTTGCTCCCCGTGCCTTCTCTTGGTCCCTCCATCTTACAAATTAGTCAGCCGCCCCATGCTTATTGTCGTCGTTGTGGTTTTGTTTTTTTGGACATGGGGATGCAGGAAGATCGGAGCCTAACGGAAATTCTACTCCATCTCGTCTCTAGAAAATTCAACGACTCTACCAGGATCATTTTCTTTCTGCGCCACGTTATTCTCGTCTCTCGTAGGTACCGTTGTTTACTCTTTAGAACCGCACGTCTCCTCTCTCTCTCTCTAGAAGCTAGGCGGCCGTTGTTCTCTACCTGTGTCGGCGAAATGCTCCGGGAACGGCGCAGACGGAGCCACTTTGTCTCCTCCGGACGTCAACTGGAGTTGGCAAGAACCCGCTCCTTGTCCGCCCGGCGTAGTCGTATAATTGTATGGCAAATTTTGCCCCAAGAAGGGGTCCACTTCAGTTGCTTGCACACGAAACAAAACAGCAGAGTCAGCGTTCTCCCTCTGGCTGCTATCTGGTTCCCTGTCCTTTCTCATGCAATTACAATGCGGTATCCTCAGCAACGCAACGACTACACCAACCAGAAGCGCGAAGCCGAGGACCGATCCTACAAATCTCCACAAAAACAACAAGCGTGAGGCTCTCGCCCGCTGCTGGGCTCCGTTTCCTGCACCGGCGTTGGTATTACTCGGCAAGAATGGCACAGGAACGGGTTGCATTTCAGGCTCAGTGTTCCTCCGAGGTGACGAAGTTCCTGTTGTTCATTAGAAACAACTCTTGCTTCAAGACAAGCGCCAGTGACGTCGTGAATACACTCACACTAGAATATCATCGCTCGGTACTACTACTATAGTTGATTGAGTATAAAATAAAAGTCAGCCAGGAGATGGTGGGAGTTTCCAAATTCCAAAAGGTAGTGCTTTTCCTTTGTGCAGCCTTAAGTAGTGCCGGATGAAGGTGCCCCTTCGCCTTCTCTTGCTCCAGAGCCACTTTCCTCGCGTCCATTGGCGTTCTCAGCAGGCGGTGACGTGGCAGGCGGGTCGATCAAGCCCTGCGGAATCAGAAATTTTGGTGATCATGAACGCAAGTTCAAATAAATGCAATACTATTCATGCGCGTTGATGTCGTTACATACAATCTTTCAATGCATGCTAGCAGGCGCAAAGAGATATCGTTAAAGACGTACATTCATAGGTACAGTAGGCCAGTAGGAGCTGCTGAAATACCTTCCTCTATCGTATTGTGTTCTCGAAGGTTGCTCAGTGGTAAAAATTCTGTTCCAAAACAATAGCTTCATCCTTACTCAGCGCCGTTGAAAGGATCGACCTCTGAAGCTAGCAAAATTTTTTCCTTAGGTTTCTTCAGAGAAACCAATTACGCTTTGTACTTGAGCTTGCACTAGTTAAGAACAATTCAAATATTACTAGCGGTGCTGCACTTTCAACAGACGGCACTGCCGGCGTCGAGGGATCAGCAAAGCCAGTGGAAGATGGGAGATCGCCGGCGGAAGCATCATGATAATCAAGTTGGGCGATCCCTTGCTGACGCAAAATTTCATTAATTCGGCGCTGCCCACGTTCCGCCATGTCATTACATCGGCGCTGCGCACTTTCCGTCATAGCACGGATCCTAGCAGCACTTAACGGACGGTACTGTGCGATGCCTTGGCGAGAATTGCCCATCGTTCCGCCAATTGGAGACGAAATGTCAGGCCGACCCAATGGCTGCACCGGGTGAAATGGCTGGATCGTGTTAAATTGCTGCGTCGGATTCAATGGCTGGATCGGGTTACATGGCTGGATCGGGTGCGATAACTGCATCGGGTTAAATGGCTGCCCAAAACTAGGACCGCCTAAACCGGTGGGTCCCAATGGCTGCGCCACGTGCCCCGGACCTGAGCCTATCGAAGAAAATCCGCTCATCGAAGAGAGCGAACTGGACCTCATCAACGAGCTGGGAATTGCTGAAAATGCTGCACCGCCAAAGAGCAGATACCCAAACATTAAAAGCAGACGGCACACGGCCGCCGAATCCAAACCCGACATTGATTTTCTTCCTGTTCGTGGACGACCACAAGCGACTTACTTGATCGAAAGATGTCGTTGACAACATTGGTCAGTTTCTAGCTTTAATATTTAATTCATATGCTTTATCTTTGGCCTTAAAATAAACTACAGACTCAATTTTGATTACGGAAAAGAACGATTTTGTTGAAATTAGCTATCACAATGACATGCGCTAGAGGAGAATCTGACTTTTACAAACTTAGCGTGCATGCACAGAGACGCAAGATATAATCAGCTGTCTGTAAGCTATCGAATGAAGGACATTTATTCATGTTGTATACTTTTTCTGGTATGAATGTCTTCGCTGCTGTCTAAATCTTCAGTACTATCATGGATCTGATACGCCACCCAGTGGTTACCAGAAACACACAAGCGCAGACAACCGCCAGCCGTCGCAGATCTTGGATTCAATAGACGTGCTCAGTGCGTGGTGAGGACTACGACTGCAGATTTCAGACCCTGCCAATCTTTAAACCTGAAGTATGAGTCGCATTCCTCATATCGACGGCAATACGCATCCATGCCTCACCGTCACCAGAACACTGATATTACTTCCTAGTATTATTATTATCAGGAGAAGGATAGACGGCTATCCACAGACCTACAGACGGCCAGGGGGCGGAATCTGAAGCACAGCGACGCGCTAAGCACATGCAGGAGAGTCCTAACAAGAGGCGCCGCGGCCCGGGTGCGTTTGTCGGTGCCGTCATGGTAAGTAAGCAGAAGCCTGAGACCTCGAACCAACGATCGAACACCGAAAAAGGGTAAGCAGGTGCAGCGGTGAAAACAGCAGAGGAACATCGTCGGGGGCATTTAGTCGAAAGCCGGCGCGCCACGCCAAGGCAGCCCCAAAGCGCCGGACCTCCCCGCGGCGAGCCGCGTCGTAGTACGGAGCGAGAGCTCAACGACAGCAGCAGGCAAGCACTTACTAGGTAGGCGCGCGGGAAGGGAGCAGCCACACTCCTGCACAGTGCCGCCGCTCACTCGTATTGCTTCCGGAAAGCCAATGCATCACTGACCGCAACCCGCAGCCCCGTAGAAATAGCAGAGAGATAAAACCGCCAAAAAGAAGAGCCAAACCAGCGAAGGCAAGGTGCCAGCGAAGCACCACCAAGGGGCCGACCGAAAGACCTAGACGCCACCGCGACCGTCTCCGCCAAGGTCGTCGTAGTACTCCACCCAAGCAGCGCGCTCAACTACATGCGCGCACCGAACGAGGTCCGCGAGCACCGTTGTCGTACGTAACTGCGTGACATCCGCGCAGAACTTCCCGAAGAAGTGGCGCGGTGTGTCCTGTTCACCACAGCAGCGAGCCACAGGCCCCAGACCAAAGGGGCCAGCGTGTTTGAAGCGCGACCCAGGCAGCAACTTGGCGGCAAAAGTCTGCACCTCTCGGGGGCAGCGATCCCCCAACGGCGCGAGCGCCCCAGCCCCATCCAGAGAGACTTCAGAAGGAACCTGGCAGAGCCGTAGAAGCAACGCCCGCGCAGACGAGCGCGAGAGCTCCAGCGCAGCAAGAACGTCGCCACTAGCACTATGCATTGCGCTCGTTGTCTAACGTGGCAGGCAGTCAGTGCTCCTCGGCGGCGAGCAAGACCTTGACCGCCCACAGAGGAAAGGAGCGGCGCAGTGCGGCCAGCCGCAGGCGCGTACTTGAGGAGGACCCCAGCAGCGGCGTCAACCAGGTCGTTGACCGGGTTCCCGATGTGCGAATATTCCTTCCTAGTAGAAAATATGATGGCAATATCTTCAGACCACCAACGGAACCGAGGTTGTTAATGCAAAAAGAACGCTGGCGTTTGCTGCACTAGAACCGAACATGGACCAAAAAGGATGCTCATCATACCCACTGTATGATAGAGATCATCCACACTGGTATCTTTTCAATTGCAATCCCTTGCAACTAATATGGAGCATCAAAGCTCAGAAACTGGGGTACACTAACTCTCCTTTTCAGCGCGACTGCTTGCAATCAAAATGTAATGTTCTTCGTTTCTTTTGAAAAATCTGTTGGTCTTGAAACTCACCGTTGCACATCTTCAGATATCATGCAGTTTTGTTTATAAGTATCGAAAGATTCCGCTCTCTACTCCGCAAACTTGACGCCGCCACGCTTTCCTGCCTTTCGCTTGGCCGCCGGATCGTTCAATCGCCGATTTGCCGATAACTCCAGCGTGGGTCAGGAATGAAGGAGGAAGATTGTGGAAAAGAAAAATTGAGAAGAGTTTAAAGATTTCGCAACATAATTCACAGTGGAGAAGAACTCGTCTGCAATGACCATCGCGTTGTGCATCTTGGATAAGGCGCCATTCTTTCGTCGCGCTGGGGCCTTCATGCCAGTAAGTGCCGTTGACCCTGCGGTTTTCTCTCTAGGAGACCCACGTGGCGACCCTAGACCTACTGCATTCTCACTCAAACCAATAGAATCAGCAACTCTCGAACTGCGTTGCCCATCTCCATCTTCCGCTGCAAGCCGCAGTGCCGCAACGGGGTCTCACAATTAGCAGTCTACTTCTCGTTCTACCTGGTACTTGTTATGCGCATAATGAAGTTCCCAAACGAACACCTTCATTTCATGCTCGAAGAGGAGCACTAAGCTCAAAATAAAACACTATTAGAATCTGAGAACCATGATGAAGACCAAATGCCTCTCTGTCTGCGTGCACAGGAATCTATCAATCTGGAAAAAAAGACAAGCCTTAACGGTAGATCATGAGATCCTGGTTACGCAGTTCCTTTCGTGGCGTCAGCTTCAGACCTGGGACTCGCACAGGCGATTCGCTTTCCAACTGCGCTAGCGGTACTACTTGAGGTTTACTTTTGATTCCGGGCACGACTAGCGAAGACTCTTTATCCCTGCTACTCGAGATGACTGGAGACTCCGAAATAATACTTTGCATACTGGTTGCAGTTGTTCGCAGATTAGCGAGAGTAGTGCATATCTATCCTCATTTACTTGATTTGACGCTGGATTGAGTCTGAAAATGGTATGATAATGCGAAAATCTAGAGGATGTCATGGGTAGATCGTATTTTTCTAGCAAATTTTTATGGATATGGAGACCTTATCATAACTACTGTAACACTCGCAGTTGCACGACTTCTACTCACCGGCTGCGCTGTATTCAAATTTCCACCAGCGTCGCTCCCCTGTCCCCTCGCCGTAGAGCCGCCAACGTAGCTGTTGGACGATGAGGGCGGGCCCGTCGATAAACGACGAGAACCCGTCGCAGCTTCGTGCTGACTCGAAGATGCAGCACTTTTCAAAAATTCCGGTACCGCTAATTCGTAATCCGCGTCTTCGACGTGTCTCCTAAAGTGCTCTCGTATCTCTGCGTCACGCGACTCAAACAGAGCGTCCTCTGTGGTCTGAATGATTTTGAATCGTCAAATTAATACCTGAAGTAGGATGTCCGCCACATGTGTAGTACATCATGATCATCCTATTTCGTGTTGGTAATCATCGTTTACATTTTATTCATTGGTGAAAAAGGGCATACTGAAAGATCTCTAAATGTTTTCAGTGAACAACTGAGTACTTCTCCCACAGCGACAGCGACTACTGTTGCAGAAAAAAAGAATGTAGGTAGTCTAGCGAATACCTGTAGGTAGTCTAGGGAATACCTCAACATTCTTCTGCTCACAGGCTTCCTGCCGTTTTTGCCGCAACGTCGACAGCTCTGAACTCGGATTCCATAGGTCCTGCACCTCTTCATAATAGTCCTCGCCACGTCCGTACTTTCTCAAATTGTGCGAAAGCCTCCCCCTTGGACTCGGAACGCACATGGCTTTGTTGACGAGATATTTGCTTGTTGTCATAAAAGGGACGACAAATGATCTACCACTTGTAGGTAGAAAAGAAAAATTTACTAAGTCCAACAACAACGCACGCGTTCAGGCTGGGACGCAGGCTGGGACGCTTGGCGAGCGGAGTCACCGGGGAGGGCGTTTACTGCCCGTTCTGTCCTAGCTTTGCAGCAAGCACGCAGCACCTACTAGAGTGCCCCGCGCTCCGGGCACTAGCTGCGAGCCACGCAATTCCGACGGAAGTTGGGGCGGCTGCGCCTAACCCGAAGCGGCTCATCCCGTACCTGCGCGACCTAGCGAACCACTTCGGCGGTGCGTTCTTGCGAGCGCAGCCGCCACACCTCGAGTGAAGGCAAGGGAAAAGAGTAGCGGCCGCTGTGGTAAAACCATCGCTGCCGGCTACGATTGGACGGGGCCGAGATAGGTGGTGGCGAAGAAAGAGCAAGCAGGAGACAAGAAAATTAGCACAGGACGACAAACAGAACGAAGACAAGACGAAAGTAAGCACAAAGAACGACGAAAGACAGCCCGACCGCGCTACACCGCCAGACGCTACCTACCCACAGTCGCCGCCTCCTGCGCATCTAGCTCGACATGCCATAAATGGCGGTGGTGACTGTGATGGCTAGACATACCATAGTCGATCGCAACGACGACTATAGCATAACACACAGAGCACAAAGAAACCCGGCGGTATCGTACGAGACGGCCGGAGCGCATCGATACGAACAAACAAACAAACAAACGTATATCCATATTCATTGATGAAAACTATCAACTATGACATTTTCCTTACTTATATATAAATATGATAAGAATTCCACAGTAGCTGTGGTTGCAATACGGATTGCTGATCGCTGAAGTACCCAAAGGTCCCGTTTGACCCGACTGCAGGTCCTCCAGCTTCTTTTTCCTCCTTGCAATGGTAGACTCGACTGTTTCTAGTATTGGATGCCGACACGTCGGGCATAGCGGCGGGTCTTTCGGGTTCCGCATCAGCTCACGCCGAATATACGGATCGATACAGTCAAAGTGCAATATTGAACGGGGTTTTTCACTGCCCGACTGAGAGGAATCTCGTGTCCTATTCACAAAGACAGAGAAAAATTGATGACTTTTAAAACAGTCAAGCCACTGCGTTAAGCCGCAGCTATCTGCTTCGGTGATGATATTTCATATCTTTTTGCAATCAAAATGTACAGCATTAGCATTTTCTTCCTCGTCATAAAAATCCATGGCCGCATGGCAGCCTTTTTGCTGTTCGCGGGAGCATCAGCTCTCCACACATAGGGCACTCGTTACTTCGACTCGTCTTCTCCCCTTGCTTCGAGCTGCTGGATGCCTGGGAAGGTGTGATAGAACTGGACTTTCCTGGTGATTCTCCTGCGAGTAACCGTCTCTGCCGTTCCCGCTTCGCACGCAGGTGCTCCGACAACTGACCTGCTCCCTTTGTGGATGAGGAAAGCATGGCTCTGGATGGACGTCGATATGAACAAAAGACACTTCGTATCTATTATAAGTTAATGTTACAATCTCAAAAAAGTAAGAAAAGTCTGGGAATATCATAAAGTTGAACAAGAAGTAACTATTGAAGACACTCGCCTCACTCGGAAGGAATCGTCTTTCGGAGACTCCATAAGCTGTTCACTTCTGCGAGAGAAGACAAATATGGCCTTTCCTTTCAATGAGACGTCAGGCAAGAAAACACACACACCATCCGAAAACATATCACGATTTCCGAAACCTTGGAAACCTGTTGCGAACTTGCGAAACCCTCCTACATTTCATTGCCTTTACAGAAATTGAAAAAGTTTTTCTTTCTGTTCATTTGCTGCTAATGCTGGAGTCTGTGCAACGCGTGAAAATGATGATGTGTGTGTATGTAAATTCTCTGAAGGTAAACGTTGACGATCCACGAGGCCCCCCTGTTGCAGGAGGGACGTGACCCTGATGTATTTAGCTACCGTTGACAAGTATGTAGGCCTGATTCGACGAATAATCATTAATTGTCACACCTCGTGAACTCACTGCGTTGTGTATCCTATACGCCCGAGGCCCCCTCTCCATCCGAAAAGCCTGTACATCTTCACAGTCCACCTTCTCTTCATTGGCACCACGTTCTACCGCCGCGCTCCAATGGACGAGAGCGTCTTCTTATCGGCACCACACAATACCGCGTTCCTGTACAAATTGCTGCGCGTCATAAGTACACCACAAGGCGGCTAGCAGGTAGAAGGAAGAAATGAAGAACATCCAATGCGTAAGGTAGACAAACCAGCCGTGGTCGCGAATCCGCTCCGACGCGACAAAAACGATAGCAGATTTAGAGGGAGACACAATAGTAAAAAACAAGTTTCTAGGTCTTGCAGAGACTACCCACTTGGTAAAAAAGGCACGAATGAATAGCGCTCCATCCGAAAAGCCTGTACATCTTCATGGTAAAAAAATAAACTGTAGCAGCCGCCTGGGACTGAGCAACCTCCAGCATAAAATAGAGCACGATGAAGTTGTAGGCGAAAAAGAGGAGCATGCGTGCTCGGAGAAATTGCCCTTCAGCAGGAAACAGACGGCTGCTGACATAGGCATCGAGCCATTCCTTGTTCGTGAGGCCAACATTGATTAGCAGTAGTCATTCACTATCTGATGAATCTTATTTGCAGAACTTGGCATTCACGTCGCGGCACACTTAAGATAATGGGTGAATGACGAATGGCTTAAACAGAAATGACGCTCAAAATACTTCACAAGAATATCGGACGAACTACTTAGCCTTATCTGGAAAGAACACCGAAACGAGGCTAGGAACGTACCAAAGGCGCCCTTCTGTAGCCCCTCTTCCACATGCTCTGGTGGAGGTTGGATTCGGTCTTGCTCTATAACATGACGATAGGTTCGTTTATGTGCTGCTCTGTCAACCACAGCTCCTGACGTCCTAGTACGAGCACCCTGGACCCCAGTTCCCGTGGCTCCTCTCGTGCTTGCATCACCTGCTGATGCTGCTGCACTACCATTTGGAACTCTATAGTTTTGTGCTCCATCACGACTAGCAGTTAGCTCTGGAAACTGGCTGTGATCGGGATCGAATACCGGTGCTTCGCGATCCTCCTCCTTGATCGAAGTCTCTGCCACTGTCACCTGTGCTTCTACCACATTAGTTGTAGCAGTGGCTGTAGATTGTGAAGCCACAGGCTGTCGAGCCGTAGGTTGTAGAGCCAATGTTCTCGTCGGCTGCTGTTCGCCCTCAGTATTTGCCTGCTGCGGCACTGCGTCTAACTTATTATTGCTGAAAATCGCTAACCGTCGTAATTCCCAACATCTTGCAATGCGGGTCCAGTACTTCTTCTGTCGCCAAAAAACGAAATACCAGCTGCAAAATAGCACCAATGGCGCCAAAACAAACGCCAGCGAAAAAGCGTACGACTTTAGAAAAAAGATTAAGATTAATTTTCATGCTACCTAATTGAACGGTCACTGAGAACGGAGTCTTCCGCCTATCCAAAGACTGGGCAAGTGCTTAGCGATGAACAAAAGCACTGTTTGAAACCAAGCAACTAACCTTTCACGTCGCCAAGGTTTTCGTCCAGCTCTGCCTCTGTTGCTGTCCCTTGACGAGATTAAGTACCATGACGGAAATGATTCCAGGGGTTGTCTTCTACCGCCATACCATGAGAATAATTCCAGGTGTTGTCCATTCGTTGAACCCTGTGAAGTAGGAGCACATGTGCGGAAATGAACGGCGGTTTTTGCCTCCAACTCCTCCGTAAAGCAAATTCCCATCATGCTCCCGCCGTTCCGCTTCGGTCATAAAGCGGCACCCTGGCGGCAATGGAGCGCCCGCGCGGCAACCTCCTACGCCGCAGCAATCGCATGGCGCGCGAATGTCAAAAGCGAGACAACAGAGGATAAACGACGAAAATTTCAGAAAGAAAAGCACATAGTACAGCCAGTGCTTGATGAAAAACGGCTGCTCCGACAGGTAACTGTCAACGACAATGAGCGACAAAGGTCCCAGGTGCGTTATCACTGCTGCAGCCATGCTCAAATTAGATTTCTGACCATATTAGATACCAAAGTTCACGTTAAAATTCTGCCTCGAGGACTTTCGCTCAGGATTAGAATAAGTAAAGCTCGCGAACAAAGGTATCTATCACAGTTCAAATTACTAGTGGACCCAAGTCTACTCAGACACTCAGCCTAGGTCTTAAGTTGGAGTCAGATCTTCATTAGCACCAGCTTATAAGATGTCGAGTTCATAATAGTATGTTCAATTGTGGTTGCGTCGTCTTTATGAAACGATTCTGAGAGGCGCTCCGGAGAAAAGCCGACTGCGGAGGCGCTCCAGAGCGATAGGAAAAACGTAAGCGTAACGAAGAGTCCACCGGGTAGGACCACTACGTACCCAGCCTGCGCTACTTGCACCATAAAGGAAGCAGTTTCAAAAGCTTCTGGAAAATTTTCCACAGGAATCAGCAGCTGTCCCCTAAAAGGTCCGCTCAAACGACTTTTCTTGGCCATCCAGGAATCCGCTGCGGCTCGCAGTTTTTTTGTCTCTGTCAACGTTAGAAGTTGGAGGAGAACGACAACAATCCTCGTACGTACGACTCCGTGGTAACATATGTACTAGTAAAGCGTTACTGCATCAAATACCGTAACAACATCAGTGAAGCAGAGACCTCGTTCGAAGAGACGCTGGTGGCGGTGTCCTCCTCACACAACAGGCCAATATCGGTTAAGCTAGCGGGGCTCTCAATTTCGCTTGCAGCAGTGTGTTGCCGACTCGATTAGCACGTTCCAACAATCTGTTCCCAGGGAAAAACTTCTGCGCAGTTTCATAAAGGTTCGACTTTCACCTTGTTCTAATTCCCCTAAGAACTGGCCTGAAGGTGAAGGAGAAGTCTGTGGAAATCGATTGAATACCATGACCCTTAACTCGACGTCACAGATTCATGGTCGTCGTCGAACTCATCTCTGTCAGACGGATCCACCTCATCATCTCCTATGCGGCTCAAGCTCGCATCCTCCTCTACGACGTGCTCGTCCCAGAAGTCTTTCTCCACAGGCTCTCCTGAATTCCAGAGGGCCGTTGTTTAGAAAGATCAATATGGCTTCTAAACGACGGGACCTCGCAATAGAACCGCCTTTAAATGACGAAATCAAATATTCTTTGATCCAGAAGAAGCTTTACACACAACAGAACCTTCTTAATTCTACTTGATGATGTACGTGGATGAAAATTACACGAGTGTCCAACATCATTTAGGTATCCGGTTTGCGTTCCTAAAACTGGATACTTAGGAAGTTCCGAACTAATTATTTATTCGCATGATTATAGCATGTTCACGAGTACATAAAAATTGACCGCCTAAATTGCATCGTCTTCATCTGAAGCGCCGCGGTACTTCATCACCCCGATGCGATAGTATTTGCGCTCTTGACTCAGAAGCACCGGAGGACGCGTGTCTTGCGGCTCCTTCTGAATCAACGTTAGAGCAGCAGACTACAATTTTACTGTAGAGAACTAGCGAAGTCTATTTTGGTATCTTTGAAAATAATAGGTTGTAATCAATATCCATCGAATAAGAGGGATAATTTAGAATCTAATCTATATCAGGATGAGGTGGAGTCGCGCGCATACTTGGATTGATTGTACTTACTTTAATATGTGAAGACATGGATAGTCATAGTTGGATTGTACTTTTCACATGAACCACATCTCGGCCTTGGGATTCCATTGTGATAATTTCGGTATTTGCAAAGTGTGCTAGAATGCACGCCGCGGAGTTAAACAGGATCGTGATGAAGAAAAAGAAAATCACACCGATGACTGCGCCGCCCATAGCAGTTCCGCTTTCCGCCGCTTGGGGACTGGATTCCTGCGGCGCTCTTTTAGGGACAGACGAAAGTGCTGCCATTTCTGCTGCTCGCATTGAAAAGAGGCCGCCAGGAATTGAGTGATAGCCAAAATGTTCCGGTCCCCTCCCACGTCTCAGTAGGTGAGCATGATGCTGCCCTCGCTGAGGTTCTGCTGATGTATCTTCATCGTCCGAGTCGTAACGCTCCGCTTGTGTGAGCGTCATCACCGTCTTTACGCGATGCCTTCTTCTCTTATCATCGTCGTCAAAGCCTTCCCCACTGGTGTCCTCGTCCCTGTCAACGTAGTCTCTAGTATCAGCTACTGGTTCTCCGGAAAGACCGATTTCCAGCGCTGCTCTGCCACGCCGCACACGAGGATTCGAAGCTGCATGACCCTGAATAACGAGATTCATCGTCGCGCACATCCCTATACGGAAGAACACCCGCATAGGGTGTGCTATCCGTACAAGTCGAATCATTTTTCTTGAAAATTACTCTGTGGTATCATCCTGAATATTTTTCACAGTATCACTTATTGCGACCATCTCTTGTACTTATTTCAACAACTCTTCCTTTTTGCGAATAGACAGATGGGCAACACAAAACTTTCCTTTTGATTGGCGTATTTTGTCTGAGCCAAAGTCTCTAAGGGCAGCTCCGAAGTTCACCGCAGTCTGAAGATATTTCGCACCGGAGAAGAAGGCCCAACAAATACCTGACCCAGCAAGTGCTTGTTGGAAACGTCACTTTCCAACAATCGGAGTAGTTTTTGCAACTTTCTTTTCTCCTCATCAGCTTAGGTTTCTGTTTTTAGCTCAGGCTTTACAAAGAATGCTTCATGGTTTAGATCACGACACGTGAATTTTTGCCTAGCGCGAGGTGGTGCAAATCACGTGGTTCATTATAATATATGAAACTTGAAGACACCTGTTCCAGGAGAATCAGTTGTGAGGTAGACATTTTTTGGAGCCAGCGTTTGGATCGATCACCAGAGAGCAAAACGCTTAGGCTGATTCAAATAATGGCATTTATTGTATGAAACCATCACTGTCTTGTAGCACCACGAAAGGCAACGATTAGGATAGTAGAAGTTTCTGTTTCGTTTATTGTCAAATCAAAGTCCTAGTACAGAACAAATTAATCCCATACGCCTATGCGCTTTACTAAAGCACACTTGAAACAAACTGCTCACTCAATTTCAGACAGAAATTTCACACTCATTTCGTTGGTGAAGACTGCCACATCTATGCAAGCGCAGTAAGCGCTATATCTTTCAGAATTCTACGTACTACACAGGTACTCTTTACATTGAATCACTTGAGACTGGCCTAGTTGTATGTGTACTAAGCATCCTTGTATTTATAAGAAAACATGAACATCATCGCAATTAGCACTCACAGAAAAATTTTTATGTGTCATCTACCCTGGCAGGCTTTTCTACCTAAATCCCAGTAGAGTTTTCGCAAATCATACATCACTTCTCGTTCTCCTCGAATGGGCATGGCTTATCCTGGAACGACTCCACGCATGGCAGACCCCGTCGTGGAGGTTGCGCTTGTCTTATTAATTGATGCTGCACCTCCTCCAGCATTCGCATAGTTTTTTCCTTTGATTTTCTTACGGAAAGCGCTCTCTACATCTGCCGTTTTGTAGTTTGCCTTCTTCGATGTTGTGTTCACAGTGTCTCCACCCACACCCGCGGCGCCGAAACCCATACTCTTAGCGGATAAAAACGGCAAACTCACCAGAGTAGTTGGCGATGCTTTAGCATCCTTCGAAGATAAGCGTAAATCGTCTACAACAACTCCAATATCATCGCGCCCACCTGCATCGGTAAGTATTTGTGTCTCACCTCCTCGAACCCCGTTTTACGTTAGAAGAACTCGTAATTGATGCGGCATCATGATCCAGAGACTTCGTGTCCAACATCAAACAAACTGAGTGCACTTTTAGCTGCGGTTGCTATCGCGGCATGAACTGCAGTTTCAACCTACTTACTTGTGACAAGTACTACAAATTACTCTGGTGCTTAAGTTTCGGAATGTCCATACCACAGCCCTGCCGAATTGGCTGAGGGCACCGTGCGGGCGTCGCGGCGCTATAAAGCCTCGCAGTTGTAAGATTGTTGGTTCTTTCCACAACTCAAATTTAGTAGGCGCTCTCTCACGAGCATTGGGATGAGCCACGTCAAATAAGCGCTTCCTCCGCATCTCTTGCTGCTCTATGCTTTCACTTGGTTCCCCTAAAAACTTCGGTGTAGAAGTAGCTGTGACGTTGTTCTTCATCCCTCCTCCTGGTGCAGGAGGCGCGGCCGCGGCACTTGTTATAGCAGTTGCTGCTACTGCAGATTTGTGTACAACATTGCCTTGCGCACCTCCTGAGATGGGGACTCCTGTAGTAGGAGGCGTATTCTCGTCCACAACAACACCTTCCACGCCATCCTCCACGCCACACCTTGTTCTACCAGTGGCAGCACTATAACTTTCTTCATCATGATCCCCCGCCGGATCGTAGAGAAAGAGCTCTTGCGCATCGAGAAAGCGATCCTCTCGAAAGCGAGCGTACTCGTCGAATGTGCGGTATTCGACATTAAAGGGCATCTTGAAGCGCTTTCGCTTGCCGAAGTAGGTGCCATCCCCTAGCGGAATCTTCATCTTCTTCGGCATTTTTGTCACTTTGCGCGGTCGGGGGTAGCCGGGATTGACACTGCCTAAAAATACGAAATTTTTGGCCGAAGTATTGTGAGCGGTGAAGCCTGCTCCTTCGTCCGCATTATTTTGAACAGCATTGTGAGTCGGACTGGTGGTCACGACATTCTCTGTGGTAGTCCCAAATTGCGCCTGCTCCCCCAAGATGCCCTTAACAGTAGTCGTTGTCCCACCTCCAGTTGTTCCTGCTGTTCCTCCTCCAGTTGCATTTGAATTTGCAGTCTTGTTCCCGACGACTCCTCCCTTTTTCGAGGAGCGTCTCCAGTAAGCCGGATGCTCAGTGTTCACGCCCGCGATCGGCCGCGCCCGCCGAAACGGACTGCCAGGTGCATTCGGCGGCACCACATCGTGCTCCACTTTATTCAGTTCCTGGGCCATGAATGCGCGACGACGACGCGCACTTGCTTGTTCGTAACTGCGCTGAACGTCTGCACGTGCCGCGGCCATGCTTGCTGCCAGATCCAACGGTGGCACGAGACCAGTTCCACTCATGAAAGATTTTTTAGGACTTCCGGCACTGGAAGTTGTCGGCGTATTGAGGACATTGTCCGCAGTATTCTTCTGATTCTCTCCTGCTCCCGAAGGACTCTGTTCGGGAGAGGAAGGCGGATCACTATCTTCGGCAATGAGGCGCTCGAGTTCATCTTCATTCTCACCACGGAGTCGTCTACGAGCAGCCTGGTGAGACGGTGAGGCCACGATTTCATCTACCAAGCGATCTACTTCAGCCGAAAACGCTTTTTCCGGCGTTTTCGCAGTACCCTCTCCTTCATCAAGATGTTTTTCTCCTTCTTCATCACATTGTCGATCGCCTCGTTCTTGATCAACACAATTGCGGTCGGTTCTTGCATTAATGCTGTCCACGTTCTTGTCTGCATCCTTGGCACGACCACCGCGTGTTGTAGAAGAAGACGTGGCAGTTACATGCGCCCCTCCTACTCGCTTTCCTCCAAATAAATGCCTCTTGTTCACCTCATCATTGCCCTTGCCTCGTCCTTCTCTATTTCCAATTGTACTCGCGACGTCGCCTGCATCATCCACAAGATCTTCCTCTAGCAGCGTAGGTGATGGTGCACCTAGCAATAACGCAAAATGTGTTTCAGTTTTCCGATCGTGATTGTAAGCCGACCGGTCCCGCGGAGTAGGACGTTGCTGGGCGTAGAGATCTGAAAGCAACAAGATTCTCGATAGCACGATCTATCTTATCTGGTACACAGAACTGCATAGGGGGATTACAACTCTGACATCCCCAACTATGAGAGTTATCGTTCTAGCAAAGCTAAAAGATTGCGAAGTGACTATGCCGTCATTAACACACTGCTTCATTCCTGCGTCTCTTATTGATGGAGCACGATCTACGCCTTCTCTTAGCTGGACCCAAACGTATTCAAAAATACGTTCATTTGCCGGGTCATCGATAATGCACTGAGCGCGCTCCGAGAGTTTTTTGCGAAAAGAAAAGTCAATCTTTTTACGTGGAGAACGCTGTCGCTTTGGCGGCGGCGGAAAGTCTCGAGCTGCCTTTTTTGCCGCTCGATCATGCAGCACTCGTTGCGTGCGAGCCGCGACAGAAGCGGAGGCCGGAACCTTCGTCATCTACCTCGTATTACTTTCCTGTTTATTCCGTTTCTTTCACGAGAAATAATTAATGTGGTCGGAATTTCGATTGTAAAAGAAGTGACTCTTTCTTCTACTTGTGAACCTTAGTATAGCGCTTTTTCTCCGGGAGAGCAAAATGACGCCTCTTCGGGCTAGACAGGAGTTCTTTTTCACAAATCTTTCTTGTGAATACTGTGAGGTACCCTCATGGAGCTCAGAAAAGTAAATTCCACTCGCTTTTTTCCCTCGGCCGCCATCGCTCGGTGGATCCCCTAGTTCCTCTACATCCGTTTGCCCGGATCAACCAGAAAGGTATCTTCCGAACATGCCGGCAGTTGCAGACAACTCCGTCGACATGTTGTTTCGACAGCAGAGGTTTTGCGCAAAGTAAATGTTCGATTTTTAAAAAACTCTATAATGCGTGATTTTGTTTTCAATTTGCTATGGAAGCATAAATATGCTGTCATTTCGCGACACATCTTCAAGTCTCCAAGGTGTTATGCTGGTTTTGGCGTTTACCGTGCTTTCTCTGTACATAGCATATACAAATTTCATTATTTTGTACCAAGGTTATATGGGACCTTGAACTTTTTGCCTCGTGTTGCTAAAAAGCTAATCATCGAAGAGAATATACAACAGATCGCTCATCTTCGTCAGTTCACTACGGTCTGATCATCAATCATCATGTTGAGTAAATTATCTACATATGAGGGTTTACGGTCATCAAAGCCAAGTCTATACTACCTCACCGGTGAGACGTCAACTAACGTCGAAGACCTGGGAGCAATCATCGACACATGTGACGAAGCACAGTGGACGCGTCGACACTAATGTTTTCGACGCTAAGTAGTACATACCCAAGAAGATACTGGATGTCTCAACCAAAATACGATTCGTGAATTTTTACACCTTTCAGTTTACTCTTCAAGTATCACAGCCATCCAATATATCACCATTCTCCGTCTGACATCGTTAGTCTGACCTCGGGATGCGGTCTGATTTCATACATGAGGATGCAGGTGTCGATTGACGTCAGCTATGGATTCTGATGCTTCTTTCTCTTTGTGACCATGCCTTCGAGGGATTGTGGATTAATTCACGACTTGCTCTGCTCGGAAGAATCTCCCGGCATTGCTGACCCTGAGTAAACTACGACAAATAAACTATCATCCATAACTGCCACTTTCTTTGTTGATTGACCTAAGTAACGAGCGGATATTGAAAACCAAAAACGAAATTAATTTCATTGATATTAATTTCACACTTACCATGGGGCTTAACTTTTGCAAGAGATATTCTGAAAATGTAATCTTTAAGGGGCGGTGCAGGAACTCTAATTCGATTCTGAGGATTTGCGCTTCTTTACTTTAACGTATTGTGTGGTTGACCAAGAAAATGCCAGGAATACGGATTCCTGGTTTACAATCATATCGATGCGTCATTATGTTATGGGTATCGGAAAAATTAGGATTTTGTCCATACATTTTCTGTACATTATTCAAGATTAACACTAATCATTTCAATTTACCTCTTTCCTGGAATAGCACTAGCTACAAGAATCTTATTCTCCGCTGAGTAGTTTTTCCCTCGCTCCTTCGCCGTCAATTTTGAGGCCCCGTTCCTTCATCACCATGGTCAAGAACTCGTCCAGGTTGAGTCCTCCGAAATGGCCCAAGTCGTATTTTCGAACCAGCGTCTCCGCTTGCTCGATTGTCAGGTTGTCGAAGCCCTCTACTAACTCCATCGCTTCAACGATTTGATCACTGTTGCGGTCCAAATTTTCGAAGAACTCCAACACCACGTAGATGCTGCTGTTCACCTCTTCCGGGATATGCGCGTCTTCTTTCTTGAACTCCTGGAAGAAGTCGTTGCCCTTATCGTCGACGATAATAAACGCTGGAAAATTCTCTACTCTAATCTTCCAAACGGCTTCCATTCCCAATTCCTCCATATCCAATACCTCTACGCTCTTGATACAATTGGCGCTCAGTGTGGCAGCCATTCCACCAATGGAACCTGAGCATCAAGTTGTAAGTAATGAGACACGTTGGGCCAGAGAACAAAATCACAATGTGAATATGAAGATTATCATTATCTGCTGGTGGAGAATAAAATGATAATGCACAACATTACCTCGTATGCATTATAACAGAAGAAGATCTTCACTGTTCCCATCAGCCACTAACTCACATTTCGTACCGAGATAAAATCCTCCGTGCTTCGCGCAAGCATCCGTGACTGCCTGAGACCGGTTTCCCTTGCCGATCATAATCATAGAGCCGCCTACTGCTTGGAATGGTTCCACGTAGGGATCCATACGCCCGGAAGTAGTGGGACCAAAACTGCCGCTTGGATAGCCTTCGGGTGTCTTAGCCGGACCCGCATAGTAAACTGGATGCTTCTTAATGTAGTCTGGAAGCGCGTCTGCGCCACCCTTCTGAAGCTTGCCTGTATGGTGTTGCTTGGAAAGAATTGCAAACAAGCAATTGATATAGGTGAGGTGAATGCATTTATGAACCCGTCGCATTCAGCGAGATACTTAGCGAAGTGCCACGCTAAGTGCCACGCTGGGGGCAGCGCTGGGTGCCACGCTAAGTGCCACGCTGGGGGCAGCACTAAGTGCCACGCTAAGTGCCACGCTAAGTGCCACGCTGAGGCGCTGAGTGCTTCGCTAAGTGCTTCGCTAAGTGCTTCGCCAAGTGCTTTGTTAAGTGCTTCCGTAAGTGCATCTGAAAGTGCTTCTGTAAGTGCTTCGCCAAGTGCTTCGCTAAGTGCTCTGCTAGGTGCCTCATTAAGTGCCCAGCACTAAGTGCCACGCTGAGGCGCTAAGTGCTTCGCCAAGTGTTTTCTAAGTGCTTCCTTAAATGCTTCCCTGAGTGTCCTTGGGTGCTTCCGTAAGTGCTTCGCTAAGTGCTTCGCCAGGTGCTTCGGTAAGTGCTTTGTTAGGTGCCTCATTCACTGCTCCGCCAAGTGCTTCCTTAGGTGCTTCGCTAACTGCTTCGCCAAGTGCTTCCTTCGGTGCTTCGCCAAGTGCTTCCTTAAGTGCTTCGCTGGGTGCTTCGCTAAGTACTTCGCCGAGTGCTTCGCTGAGTGCTTCGCCGAGTGCTTCGCTGAGTGCTTCGCTGAGTGCTTCGCTATGTACTTCGCTAAGTGCTTCACTAAGTGCTTCGCTAAGTGCCTCGCTAAGTGCTTCGCTAAGTGCTTCATTCAGTGCTTCGCTAAGTGCTTCGATAAGTGCTTCGCTATGCGCTTCGCTATGTGCCTCCCTAGGTGCTTCGCTAAGTGCATCGTTAAGTGTTTCGCTAAGTGTTTCGCAAAGCCGCTGCGATAAGTGTTGGACTAAGTCGCAGTCATCACTTCAGCAACAGCTCAATGAAGCGATGCAGTCACCACTTAAGCAAGAGCTCGCACAAGTGATGCAGTCACTGCTTCAGCGAGAGCCTTCTCAAGTGGTGCAGCACAATGTGTACTACAGCGACAGCCCAATTAAGCGCTGCTATCATCAATTAAGCGAGAGCCTTCTCAAGTCAATGAGTAAGCGGCGGGCGGCTCAAGCAGAGCATCGCCTACGTGGAGTCTTTAATTGACTACCCGAACAGCCCGTTCCATGCTTTATACGGTAGTCAATATTCATGACCAAATCGTTTGCCACACTCACTGGCACGGAGTATCTTCTGTCACCACCTATTTTCGTAACACGTAAAAAACAAAGCTGTAACTGCTGAAACAAAAAGATAAAAGTTGTACCCTGCATTCGCGCATGCGCGATGTCTCTGGCCACGATCATCGTTCCATTGAGAGCTACTCGGGTTTTCACGGGGTATTGGCGTAGGGTTTTCAACATCTGGTCCATCGGTTGGTCCAAGTCGATATTCACCACAGACGCAGCCTTACTCTCAGCAGCCACGTTAACGGCTTCCGACTCCATTTCTGAGAGACCAGGGACTGGTGCATGCCAGGTAGAAGAAAACATAAAAATGTCTCCAGAATTTTCATCGTTAATAGTGCATCTTCACAACATTGAAATTCTTGCCCGAGTGAGAAATGGCTCATAAGAACTATTATCGAGGTCGTACGAATTATTAAGAAATTCATAAACATAACCATCGAACTTCTATAATAAAACGGGTGTAGCCAAGCTAACTAGGAAAAGAAAAAGGAAGGATAGTAGGATCGAACTTCTACAATAAAGTAAAAAGTTTCAATACCCTCGCCCTCGGTTGCCACGCTGTCTAGTGCACTAGTTTCTACTCTGAGTGTTTCCTGGTTGAGCTCCCACAACTTCTCCGGATGTTGTTCGAGCTTCTCATAGAAAACGCCGTCCGACTGTATGGCGACTTTCATTTGCCGATCCGCGGAGCAGGAAACGCCGATGCCGACAGGACAAGACGCGCCATGTCTCGGCAAGCGAATTACTCGCACGTCGTGAAGAAAATACTTGCCGCCAAACTGCGCGCCGATTCCCAGATTCCTCGCCTGGTAAAGAATTTTGCTCTCCATTCCCCGATCACGAAAGGCGCGACCATTAGCGGAACCTGCGGAGCAGCAGACCAATTTTATTACTTACAAGACCACGTCCAAAAAAACGTTCGTTACCATTTTAGCACAAGCAAAGGTGGCATCAAGAAGTTGTAGTTATAAGACCATATTATACTATATCACGGAACCGGAAAGAATGGTTTAAACAATTTGCATTTGAAAAGTTGTTACCGTGGTCTGGAAGCTGGTCATAGTATTTGCAGCTGGCAAGCTTGACGGTCTTCAGGTTTTGATCGGCTCCGAGGCCACCGACCACGACTGCGAGATGATACGGAGGGCAAGCTGCAGTTCCAAGTTTCATGATTTCATCCACGATAAACTTCTCAAAACTGGCCTCATTCAGCAGTGCCTTCGTCTTCTGGAACAGCTGGGTCTTGTTCGCGGAGCCACCGCCTTTTACGATGTACAAGCCCTTGTAGCTGGAGAAATCAAATAAGTAATTCGTTGAGAGACATTCATTCTTTATCATTGCAAAGGATAGGGAATCATCTCTGAATGAAAATAGTTGTGAAGCAAAAATAAACGCAGCTACTCCTCGACTGGGGATTGATGCACACGTTGAGAGCCAACCTCGGTGTAAAAATTTGCACCAAGAGAAAGAAGGCTAGAACTATCGGTGGTCATGAAAGTCCCTATACCTGCTTCCCGGTGCCGCCATGATGTCGATTTGTGCTGGGAGGTTCGTTTTCGTGTTCTTTTCCGTGAACATGGTTTGTGGTGCGACCTGAGAGTATCGCAGGTTGCCGTTTTGGTAGGCGTTCAGGATGCCTAGAGAGATATCCTGTTCGTCGGTGCCATTCGTGAGCACGTTGTAGCCACGCTTAGCCATCACCACGGCGGTTCCCGTGTCCTGGCAGGATGGCAGGATGCCCTTCGCCGACACCTCGGCATTGTTTAGAAGCTCCTTGGCGACATACTTGTCATTGTCACTGGCGGCTGGATCATTCAGGATTCGGTGAAGCATGAGCAAGTGGCTTCGTCGGTAGAAATGATTCACGTGGCGGACACAGGTCTCGGACACTTCCGTGAGCACCTCTGGCGGAACATACGTAAAACTCACGCCCTGTTGTAGTCAGGTTGAAAAATGATGAAGATTAAGTATCAGTATAAGCAGTCGCAAGTTACTGCTCCTGCAGGAAGAATCTACTTCTTATAAAGACTATATCGTGCAAGAGTTAAAGTTCTGTTGTAAAAGCAACGTGGTACTTGCTTTTCTGTGCATGAGCTCAAGCCTCATTAAAAAGAACGTACGACGTGAACATAATCATATGTATCACTACGGCCTTCCCGAGTTTCTGCGCTTGAATTAGCGGACTCAGCTGCGGGCATTTGACCCATTCCGTCGTGTCGAGAAACTCGTCCTGAAAAATGGGCTCGTACCCCCATGACTGGTTCGTTGCGAATGTTGTGTTGTCCACCTTAGAGCTTACAGCAGCACCCTGAGAAGTAAAACCGCGCTGAGAGAACGAAAAGTTCCTCCGGTGTCCAACAAGTCCTGGTCTACATATCCTCTCCAAGATTTTCTCCTGTTGGTTCTCCAACTTCTTGACAAAATTGCAACTGGTCTGTTTTCTAGCCACCAACGGCTGCAAGCGTCCCTTTCGCGCCCAGACAGAAAACATCATTATATTGGTCCTACTCTTACGTCCTTCCAAAAACAGATATGAAAGTTAGTTTTAGACTACTAGTTGTTGCGATATGATGTATACAGAGTGTAGTTATATGAGGAGCGTGGAATGTAGTAGAAAAAGGCCGCTATGATTTACCAAAATATGAAGATTGTCATATGAGAACTTAATACGAGAAAAGCAGTTGAAGGACCACACTCAACCTCGAATCAATATTACGTCAACAACGTATCTTCTGCATGCGCAACACTTGTGTATCGAGTAGCAACTGTCATCGACAAGCGTTATTAAGCGACTCGATCTTATCAGGATAAACAACAATTAATGGTTGGGGAAAATAACACTAACCTCTGTCCTGATTGAAAAATCCATAGGGCATGATACATCCATTGACAGTAAGACAAACCTTGGCATAAATCAGCCAAGGTGCATATAAGCGATCGGAGAAAAAAAATGATGTCAAACTTTCGGCCACACATCAATAAAGGCAGCACGTTGTAAGTGACTTAGGCTCGATTACATCGTGAAAACAACCAGGAGAGAAAGAAACCATTTTTGAGCCGATTTGAAGATGTGGAGAGTCACTCCAGAGGACAGAGTTGAACTTAACTGGAGCTCTCACGCTCTCACACAGACTTATATGATAGTATGCAGAATCGTAACAGAGAAACCGAGTTCGCAACTCCTCTCTATAACCGAAAAGCAATTCTTCACTTATCCTCTCGTCACAGAATCATATACCTACTCTCCGTACACCTACTCTCGTCCACAGAACAGACACAAACAGTTTTCATGCACAGATCATCATCCTTATCTTGGAAATCTAAATTATAATCAATATGGCAAACCGAGGAGGATCGCCTTCACTATCGTATCTTGTTGTAGACCAGTATTATACATAACCGATTACAACTTTGACAGAGGAGAAGATCCGAACACTAGGTGGCTCTCTTTTGCAGTGCTAGTCTGCCGAAAGGCCACGCCTCACAAGCAACAGCATGTAAGCAAGAGCAAGCTGCTAGATACAGATCGTCTACTGTGTAAAGGATTCATAACTGGACAACGACAGAGAGCCAATATCTTGGCATTAGAATAACCACTCAAAATCTTTGGTTTGATAATGTAATGCGACACTACCACGACCAGCGACAACCAGCTGCATCTATCCACGGTAAACCGTACTCTTCCTACAAGACCACATAAGAAGCTTCTGGTGCATATTACAATTCCTGACTTCTCATCCGCCTTTTTCTCTGTGCATCTGGTGTAGTTTCTTCCTTTTTCACCTCGGCCTATCAAGATCGGAGCAACCTTGTAGTTGGTGATTGTTTTGTATAGAAACTCTCTTCTTGTTTTTGTCTTTTCTTGTGGCACTGGCATCTCCCGTGCTACGAAGAAAGCAGTGATAAAAACCAGGATTATGCTAGAGAAATCGGCCACTCGACGTCAGTATCCACACCGAGCCCAAGGAGCACACCATCCCCGCTAGCGCTGCGTATTCGCCGACGCACCATATCCACCGGTTTTCCCGAAGATTTGGGTTCTTGGTCCACCCAACCCAAACAGCAAAAAAAGCCGTACTCCATAACGCGTTACATAAAAGAATGCTAGATTTTCTCATTGCCTTATGACTTCTATTCCTAAGTGCAGGTGGAAATAATAGCTGCTTACCGTGGTTACCGCTCCCCCCCGCTTGCTGTAGACTTGCTCTAAATGGAGAGCGGTACCAGTACGCTTTACTTTGTATAACTGGGTGCTTACTTACGCTGCACACAGCAAGATGAAAAAACCAGCACAGCGTCCTTAATATAAAGAAAGCCCACAGCACGTAATCGCCGAAGGATACAATGAAGCAAGAGAAGATGGAATATCAAAATTTTCTGGGATCGGAAGATGAATAATGATGTGAAGATGACCGTAGTATGTTTGAATTTTCTTCAGGACCAAGCTGAACAAAAAAAGAAATGAGTACAACAAGGATGCCTTTTGTGCTTTGGCAAGATCTATTCAGTTATTATAATTCCACAATCATAAACGTATATTCGCTCCGAAGATTCGGCATGTCCTCGAAGTTATCACGGGTATAGAGCGTCGTGACGCGCTCCGCATGGGCGGGGACTTCGGTGCCATGCCTACGCAAATTTCGTTCGCGAGCTTGTTGCTCCGTAAGCCCTGCACGACAAAGCGATACTGGTAAATTCTTTCGATTCTTCTCAGCTGCCTCGGCTATGCTTTTCTTCGCTGCTTTTACCGAGGTCAGCGGCATGACACTCACTTTGCCAGGAAGCACCTTCTTGCCATTCTTCATTGGTATGCTGCTCAGAGGCTCGGGTGACCCCAAGCCGTGCGCCTCCGGTGATTGCCACTCACCTGCGTGCAGCAAATCGTTGGGTCGCTCTAAATTTGTTCCACTGTATGCTCTCCTAGATAATGTCAAAAGTACGGAGCTGGTGGTCCGCGTTGATCCCCTGCTTAAAAATATAGTTGTATCATCCCTTGTTAGTTGTAGTTCTCGTCCTGGACTAGATCTTTTTCTACTCCCCATCGGCAGCAGCCCCATACAGGAGTTGCGGAGCAAAGGTATAACACCTGTTTGACTGGCGCATGATTCCGTGGAATTAGTACGGTTCTTTTGTCGTAATGATGCGTCTGAGGCCATGGAGGCGATACCCCTGTGGCTCATAGATTGTTGCACCCACGGTACCGGTGCACGCACTGAAATTCGCACGCAGGACGACGACGATGACAACATCATATTCAGAACATCAGAGCTGAGGCAAGACTGACCGCTCACAATCCGTAGTTTCAACTCGAAAGAAGCGCAAACAATTATCTTCTCGACACCCTTCTAATAGAATTTCTTGGAAGTACACCATCACCCATTATGAATGAGCAAGAGTTTGTTTATCCTCGACGCTTCTGTGCTAAAAGATACGAACAGAGGTGTATTTTCTTCACGATGGCCTCCACGCTGAAAATGGTTGTAATAGTCAAAAAAAATTTCCGCTCAGGGATGCTAAAACATGGGAAGTCATCGTCGTTTCGCGTCTGCGCTGGTTCAAGGTAAGAGAATGCTCTCTTTCTTTTGCACATAGAAAAGATGAGCTTCAGGAAACCCTCGCGCTCTCCCGTCAGCGTGGTTCTCCATGTGCGATGACACGCATGCAGAAGTGGATCATCCGTCTACCACAACCAAGGGCGTTCTAGCTCTCGATACTGCTGACGAGAACCCTCAAAAGCGAAACCCCCTCTCGAGATCGCATTCCATACTGCCGGGCTCATCAGCAAACAAAACAAACACTGCCTCGGTCGGAGAGAATGATCCGACACTCGGTTTTCCAGTGAACAAGTTTAGGTCGTGATACTAGAGGGGTACTAGATGTCGATAACAACTCGCTCTAAGTCGTTTATCTTCTGGCAAAGATGTTGTCTCAACAGGTCAGAGCAATATGCACAATGGGGAACAAGAGGGATATGGTAACGGGGGAGGGGGAGGATCAACAATCTAGGTCTGGCGGTGGTGCCAACACTGTTGTCAAGAGCACCAAGAGGCGGGTAGTAGTTTGAAAGCCCTGCATCTCCCGATCTGTAGCGGAATTTGCTACGACAATCAGGATTTCACGTATGGCACACCAATGAGCTTTCCCCCATAGTACGCTGATATTGGTGCCAGAATAAGAGAGATCAGCGCCGAAATCACCTCTGAAACGACGAAACTCACAAGATATTGCCCCGTTGCTTGGACCTGAACAATGAATGTAGAAGAATAATTGTTGACGTTGCAAGGCATTCCTCTACACATAACAGCTCCTCCTTGTTAAAAAACCGTGGTCAGAAAATACATTTACACTTAAAAGAGCTAGTACCATCGTCATTCCCTCCTTGTTGAAGCACTGATTGTCGTAGAGCTCCGTCATAAAGCCCTGCGTGCCTGCGCCTAGTATTACGCCAAACGCGATCCTGAAACATAAATCGGGTGTGAAATTTCACTTCTTCTGTTGTCAAGAAAACGTTTCATCATCTGCAAAAGGCACAGCAAACTATTAGATGAGTACGAAAAAGGAACACGCTGATTAGTATGGTGAGTGGTAAAAACTATAAGGAACATCACGTTTATTAGGAGTAGTAGTGGTTTTAGTATTGATGATGCAAGGCGAAGATGAGTAGTAAAAACTATAACTATTGCTATAGTTAGAGGGACAAAACACTCAGATGAAGATGCACGCTACTCATTTACTGACAGAAGCATACATATTATACATTCTTACTCTAGTATATGTTTATTTGGTACTTACCATTTCATGCAACTGCTGAAAAGGTTCACGCCTGCTTTGCACTGAACGGAGTCTGGTACTGCGAAAAAGACCACACAGTCTACAACATCCGCCACGACTCCGATTCCTGCTAGAAAAAAGGCTGGTAGGGTCATGTCGTGTACCTGTATCTTTTGAAATTGGAGGGGTAGTTGTTGGCTCATTCATTTTTTCATCAATGATTATTTAGAAGTTTGGATGAAGGAATTATTTAAGACGAGGAGCTTCTCTTTCTCCCAGGGGGAAAAAACAAATATTCCAGATCCACCAGAGGGTTGTTAAAATACAAAATAAGGATGTCTAAAAGGAACCATAGCCTTTGTCTGGCACACTTCGGACTTGCATGTTCTTGGTATATCTGCGAAATCTCGACACCAGGCAAACTTTTTGAGATCACCACCTCCGCACATATTTTCACCGTCTTGACAATACAGCCCTACCGTTGGTGATCGCTCGCAGATGTAACCTGAATGTCGGACGAGTTGGAGTCTTTTTCATTCAAAAGTAGAATCACATTGTGGAATAGAGTTCGTTCTTCGACGAAGAAACAAATATTTTTTGGATGACAAATATGCTTTTTACAGCCGGCTAGTATCAATCGTCCAAGGAAGATTTGTCTATTGATATGGAGTAGAATCGCTACAGTTTCTGCGCATGAAAAAAGCAATACCTGGAGGGCAACACCTATCGTAGCATAAGTCGTTCATTTCGTTATTGCACTGGTCTTGCAATGTACTTCGCAGGCACGGCAAGACCATCGCTCCAGAGTCGCCCTTTAGTGTCCCCGTATAATTCGCTTCCAATTGTACCGTTAAGTGATCGCGAAATATTATGCTAAACACGAACGCGACGATCGCAGAACCTGATATATTCATAGTTAAATAAAGTATCATCACTATGGCGCCTCAAGTAGTCATCCTAAACTACCGGCCAGACCGATATTAACCAACATTTTTTTACTACAAGCCGCATTCCCTGCATCTTCGTAGACGTAACTTGTTCAATGTTCATAATTACTCATCGAAGTATAGTAAGTGAGTACCCAGTGCCAACACTGTGAGGAAGACTTGTATGATGGACCGGGGTGACAAGTGCTTGATTATGCTCAATTTGCTTGTCGGATCCTTGCGCGCTGGTGTTGGATTGATGATCGCGGTCTCCTCGCCACCGGGACCGACATCTCCGAGAGTCTCTGGCGCAACGTCCGCCATCTTGTCCTACCGCGAGGCGGAAGCGAGCAGTACTGCTGTGTAGTCCTAGAAACTAAAAGCCGCGAGCCTCTGCGTTGTGCTAGAAGTCAAGGTTACTGGTGCAGTGTAGTTCTCACTGAGAGAAGTCAGTGCTCGATACTGTCCTTGCGACGCAGAAAATGTAGCGCAGTGGGCCTTGACGACTTTTTTCCTGATTTTTCTACTCCAACTGCACTGTTTTGGTGAATCAGCAAAGCTTTTGTTGAAAGCTAGCAGGTCGAAACCTCATTACGCTCGTAGCAGGACGCTGCACGTGGTAGCTCCACTCAGTTCAACTCTGATGATGCCGATAAAGACCGCCTCTGGTAGCTTGTGTGTCCATTCGCGGCTACATCAGCAGTTGTATCGAAGAGGCGCTTTAGACGTCTAGCGCCAAAAATGACGTTTCGCTATCGTTGTGCGTATACCATTTCTACTCATAGAGCGAGAAGTGATCGTTCTATTCATATGCAGGTCGCAGCTACTGATTTAACTTCCCGCGGAAAAGAATAATCCTCGCTACTCATACAGCAGACTGTTGTGGAAATTGTCTCGCGTTGAATTTTACTCGCAGTTTTGACCTGAAGTATCGCGGTGTCAACATGCAGTGGGCGGTTGCGTTCTCAACAGCGAAAAAACCCCGAAATCATGCAGTCACAGCCAGCATGATCTGAGGAAGACTGCGCGGCGACTGCTATGAAGTTCTTGTACCTCTTCTATCCCCTCCAGGTGCTCAGCGATTTTGGCCCGTTGCCGGTGCCTCCATGTAGTTGAAGAACCTGTGTTTTCTAAATTCTTCGTTATTGTTGCAGGGATAAAAGCTCTTCATTTCGTGGTAGGCCCAATGGCGTTGTTAAAACTGGTGTAGACCAAAAACTCTCTGTTGCAGTTGCGGAAGTGCTAGTCGGGAGCCCCGCTGTTCTCTGACCGAAATCGTGTTGCTCGCTCGAACTGCGAAAGACCCAGCTAGCTCGCCGAATAGTGCTGCACCCTTCCTCGTATTCCTATTCCGCGAAGCTAAAGTCTTTCGGTCATAGTCTTTCTTCTTTCATGCACTTTCAAAAGGGAGATACTAGCCAATCAAATACCCACGAACATTTAAGTTGATATTCAAGATAAATCAAATACAAATACAAAGTTACGACATACAAGAACGAATGATGCAGTCAGCCAAGAATTCGCTATAGCTACCCCAACTTGATATGTCGATCAATTTGAAACGGTGATCGACGTAAGGAATACTAATGAAACTTCAGTGTCCTGTTTGGAGACGACAAAATTCAATATGCCTGTCGCAATCGACTTCTACAATTTGAATGGGAGTGATACACTACATCTCGCTTTTGCGAAGGGGAAACACCAACAAGGGGCTGGGGTGACGAGCTGCATCTCATTGGGGATAACAAAATCTCTACTCTCGAACGTACAAAATCTCAGGTACTCGAACGCACAGGCTTGTCAGCAACGACCTCTTTGGTAAATCCCTCACCCTCATTGGTATTGCACTGTGGAGCTCCGATAAAATATGTTTCCTCAGTCACACAACAAATCTCTCTTACACTCACCAAGTCAATACTTTTACTCTTCAGCTCGACGATTCAGCAGGAAGCTGCAGATCAAAGAAAGACACTTCAATGTCGTCGAAGAGCTCAAATTTACGCGACCTGTAAAATCAATTGCTGTCAAATGCTCCTGACAAAAGATTATACCTCGACCAACAATTAATCGTTGGAAAGCGAAAAACTACTTCAGGAGGACACAAGACGATGCACCATTTGATGTTATGCTTGTTGCGACGAGCGAATCGTTTCCTTCCATCAGTTCTGTCAATGTATTGATCCTCTGATAGCCTGAGCTGGAAAAAACAACATCAAAATAATAATTCTAATAAATTCAACGAAGTCATAAGAAATTGGCCATGATTCCTTCAAAGTGATCCAAATCTGCATGCGCTTTGTTTCTTGGGCCTGGGAAAGCCGCAGAAGCCAGCCGCGAAGGCACAGGAATCCGGGAGAGGAACCGGCCAACAAAGGATTCGCGACCGCGGACGACAATGTCCGCTAAAAACAGGAATCCGACCATACTGAGTGGTATTGCCGCAACTCCTTGCAGCCAATGCTCACCCCAGCTTTTAGCGAATGTGGCCCAAGCCGCGTCGACAAAGCCACAGCGATCCAGCATGAAGCCTCCAAGCCCTAAGATCGCAAAGCCGCACAGCAAAATGGCGGCATTGCGCGCGCCCCACTCGGTATTGCGGTAGATGTAGAAAGCGTACAACGGAATCAGCAAAAAAATTCCGATAATTTAGAGAGGAAACTTTAGATACACCGAACACAATGGTAGAATGAAAACAAAAGCTAAAAAGTCAATTCAGGAGACTACTTGACCAAATGTGGAAAAGTAAGCCCGACCAAGAGCAACCTCGAGGAAAAAAATTTAACCAAATCAGAGCCACATCAAACTTTTCTATTTAGTTCTACTTCTTTTTCTCATCTTTCATATACTAATATCAGTCCTTCTGACTTAAGCAAAAACCCCTTTGACGATGCCGAAGGTTGGCGAAACTTTTCCTTCGATGTCTCGAAGTTTCATAGGCGGACGTTGGTCCAGCGGGACTGCGGCATACTCGTAGTGCTTCACCGACTCTCCTTCCTCGTAGGGAGGCCGTGGCTTTACATCTAGACCGAGTCGTGCAGCCGGCCCAGGTATATTCTGTAAAGCACGACCTGGCTGAGCATTGGTTTCGACCCCCAGGCGATCCATGGGACCTCCCTTAGTTTTCTTCTTGTCGTGTTTGATGTCTTAGGTGAGGTTGTGAAGTCGATATGCATCACATTTAACAGAAGAACTTCAATTTTATTTTATCTAGAATTGTGGGATAGGGCGAAGGGCTTTCCGATCGATGTTGCATCACATCGATCAACAGACAACACCAGATCTCCCCATTTTTTATCTAACATGGTCGTGCCATCATGACTCTATCAAGACTCATACATCTGGCCATGGTACTGCTAACACAGGTCGAATATATTCCAACTAAAAAAATTCGCTTGGACTAAAGATGTTGATCAAAATCCCGTAACTTTGTCCCGCATCTCTGTTGTTAGATAGGACGTGAAGACCGTCCCTTTTTGAGATGTGCTTTGCAGAGTCATTCCCCTTCTTGGTGGCCTTGACTCCATGCCCTTGTGAAAGCAACTCGGTTGTTCTTGGACTCCTCACATATTTGTAGCTTCTTGTCCGCAAAGCGTAGACAGCAGCGTCCGCGCACGAAAAGGTCAAAAGGAACCAAACGAGTTTGTTCTTCAAAACTGCCGCCATACTTGTCTACTTGATCTTCTTCGCATTCTTCTAAATCTGGTAAGCGACTGCAACGAACAGCTAATCATATCAATCTGACAAGGACTGAGCGGATCGCCTAGTAGTTTCGTGTTCTGAAGAAACCTGGCCTTTTCCTCCCTCTCGGAAAGTTCACCCAAGTTCGTCTCATCAGTTTTGAAACAAAGGATCTCACATTGAAACATCGGTCACATAGTACTCTTTCGGAGTATAGCGTGTGATTAGTCAAGCATCTGGTTGCCTCAGGTGTGAAAAGGCCCTATATGTGACCAGCATAGCCTCGCCGCACGCGGAAGCTGGCATATGGACGCGAGAGCCTATCTAGCCTCTCTCTGTGATCTACCCGATGTGCCTAGCAGCGATGGAGTGAATCCTGACAATTACTACACGAAAAACCGTCCCCACGGACGCCCACGGGCTTGGCGGAGCGGAGACCCCGTTTTGTGATCTACTATTTTTTCCTCAAAAGGTAAGCGTAGGCGTGTGTTGCCTTTCGCAACTGCTTGGAGAACATAGGCCCACCAGTGGACAGCAGCAAGAAGTAGATGTATCCAAGAGTCCGGTAGACACAAACGACCTATGAGCAGAGAGAACGAGAAGATCCTATTTCTCACTACTGCAAGGACACAGATGTGACTATCTTTAGTGAAGTATCCATATTGTCGTGGTACCTAGCTAGGAAAGTCAGTGCAGTCTACATAGTTCTATCTAGGTTCAAGGTTCAGGATTTAAGGTCCGCAGGTCAGCGGCCAGGCCGCGTTGTCTGGGACGATATGCGACTGTCAATCCGCAAAGGGTCAGGTGTCTGTAGGAAGCACTGCACAGCGACTCGACCAGCTTCCAAGTGCTGACAATCGGCTCTGTCCAGTTGCTGGAAGTGCGCCTCAGATCACCGTCAGCGCCACCGCACTAGTGTACTTTCTACTCTGTTTTAGCCTCCTTCACTACTGTCTACAGGGAGATACATCCGCGCTGCGCTTTCTCAGCGAATCTACCCCCTATCCTTCTTCAGTGGTCGGTGGCAGCTGAAAGCGTCATCAACGTCCGTCGCCGCACCTCGGTATTCCATGCCTCGTGATTCACTTTCCAAATGGAGCTGCGGGTGGGTCCCGTATTCGCTTTCGCATGCAAGCGAGCAGCGGCGTCTACTTTCCAATTCGTACTGCAACCTGGCACCCCGCACCAAGAAAAATCTTAATCTTTTTCACCACCGCAAGAACAACTGCCGAAAGGATTCGCCCGCCTCCTTCTTCCACCTTGTCGATAGCTTCTAGCCTGCGCGCAGACCGACTACGATATCTCGTCGTTCGAGAATATCCCTAGCAATATGATGTAGTACACTTGCAGATGCCGCACCCCATATTTGGTTACGCTAGCAACGAGATCTCGACATCTTCAGCAAGCACGTCGAGATTTCTGGCGTCTTCAAAAGGTGCACTATGAAAATTCAAAGTCGTTTATTTACTCATATTCTGGTAGGTCGATTGCGCTCCTTCACCTGCAAGAACGCCGGGACAGAACCGCTTCAGTAGGATCCGCGTATCATCACAGTTTTGTAGCCGTGCAATGAGCGTACGCACCTCTTTTTGCGTCAGTTCAACTGTCCGCTTGCTTCCCTTGCTTCCGGACGCAAATTTCCAGACTTTGCAGCATTGTCCAAATGCGTTCAGCCGCTTCCAGGGCTCAGAGTGCAGCGCCTGCAGCGGCGAAGTGTCGAAGGAAAGCCCGAATCTTGTCACCTCGAGCCAGCCCCAGAGAGAGAGAAACCCAATCCCGATGCAGACCGCGAGGCGCCAATTTTTCACGCTGGAGAATATGTTCATCACGAAAAACCAGAATAGCATGGTGGCCGCAGTGTCGAACATTTGGCGGGCGCTGCTTGCCTGTGTAACCACGGAGTGAAATGCCTTGTAGTCAAACGCCGCAGAAGCATGGGGGAACGACACCTGTTGACTACTGAAAGTTGTGCCACGAAAAGCACCTGGTGAAGTGTTAGCAGCAGGAGTTGTCCCCTTGCTGCTGTGAGTGGAGTGCGGAAGGGTATTGGTAGCAGCGCCAGGCGCCGTTGCAGTCGTTTTGCTGGGGTTGCTATTTTCGTTTGTGTGTTCGGTGTGCTGCTGCATCGTGGAGTCCAACACCTCGGAGGGTGTATCTTTGAGCCTTGCGCATTGCTGTTCCACGGCGAAACAAAGCGTTTGTACGAACAGCAGCAACACCGCGATGAGCCAGGCCCAGACTTCGGCAAATCGCGCCAGCGTGTCCTGGAAGGCGGACCAGTTCGACAAGAACTCGTCGCTGCTGGCGAACTCAAATTCGGAGGCAAAGCGCATTGCGAACATCACGGAAAAAAGAAATGCACCCGCAACCGTGCGAAAACTAGAAAGCTGGGAGCTTAAGGCCTGCCAACGCTGCTGCCTGGGAAGAAACAGTACTTCCAAATACAAGGCGCGACAGTCCAAAATCTTCTCTGGCTTAGTCACAGTTTTGGCATTATCTGTCGCGGCACTCAGGATCTCCTTCCCGCTCCTGCGCGACCGGCAACGTCGACCGCATGAGAACGGTCGCCAGCAAGTGCTGCCCTCGCTGCAGCCGCACCAATTGTCACAACGACAGCGTCTTTGGTGCACCTCACTTTCCCCCCCCAGCTCGTTTCCAGTCTTCTCTGCAGAATTGTTCCCTTTCTCCATCTCGTCCAGTGAAGACTCTGCTTCATCCGCTGCTCGTCCTCGCCGTCTGAAACAGCCTCTACTTAGAGGTTGAAGATGCGATGAAGCTGGGGACGTCATTTTGTTCTCGGTGGACGCCTGCTTTCCCTTCTCCGCTGGCCAAAGCTTGTTGAGGAACTTAACGAACACGGCGAGGCACTGCCGGTCGTCCTGCCAGAGTTGCCATCCCTGCAAGCACAGATCCGGCGAAAGGAGCAAGCGAAGGTCATCGGCGACCTTGCGCGCAAATTCTTCCTGCTCCATCGCGGCGGTCTGCTCCACTGATTTCTCGTACACACCCCTTCTGAAGAGCGCCGCAAGAAGCCCGGACCGACGCGACTGCACCTGTGACGCCAACCGCCCCACGTTCAAAGCAACCGGCCGCGCGTGTGAAAGATGGTTTGTGGAGGCGACAAGGGTCTCGGACGCGCCGCCTGTTGGTCTTGGTCCACCAACGACTTTAAAATCCAATAAAGCGCTTGCCGATGGTGGCGCAGTCGCGTCGCCGTGACCTTGCACGGAGAGGCCACTCGCGTTATCCTGGTTTTCATCCGGAACAGCCACGCCTTGTTTTGAAGCCGCTGTAGCAATCTGTTCTAGTTGCGCCTCGCGTTCCTCTCGCGCAATGGCGGCACCTTCTTCGGTCAAGAGTTTGGTAAGATTTTCCCAGATACCTCGACCTTGTTCTGTCCGCTGCCATTCATCCGCCTCCAGCGTCACCATCTCTGCAGAGGCAGTCTGCTCTGCACTTCGCAAGACCACGAGCGGGTCTTGCTCAGATGCGATTATCATCTTTTGACGCAGCGAATCGTAGCCTGGCGGTGCGGATTGTGCTCCGCTACTTGACGCAATAGACCACGCGTCGTCGCGCTTCGGGTCGGCCTCTGATGCAGCCCCTCCCCTTGCCGACGAAAGCCGTAGTCGAGTACGAATGACAGACGGGACCTGGTGACGGCGCAAACGCCGCGAGAGCAGCGGCATGAACGGCACCACGGTCGACGAAGCCCGAAATAGCGTCTGTTCTTGCTGTTTCGGCATAGATGGCGTCTCTTGGACCCGTCGTGGGTCGCTACCAAATTCGAGTACAACCGCATCTGGGCTAGCGCTAGCCGAGCTAGCGGCGTTGCCCGCACCGCCTTTCGAAGTGCCACGATCAGCCCTGTTGGAACCCGCATCGGCGTCCTGCTGAGGGGAAAGTGACTCATCTTCTTTTATTTCCTCAAGTTCCGGCAATTCTGGCGCGGCGAGCGTGCCAGGTTTCAGCACAGCAAGCGCCACTTCAAGCGTGCCGCCGAAACACTTTTCCACACCCTTAGTAAAGCCTTCCAAATCTTCGAGTCGCTGCTGAGTGGCGGCCACGAGTTCGGATTTCTCCTCGGAATTCATACCGTCTTCCTGCAGGGCCTCTTGGAGATCACTCAAAAGGTGCTCCCGGAGCTCTGCTCCTTTTGCCACGATCTCTTGAACCTGCTGCGCCCCCCCGATGATCAGGTGCCGAGCCTCCGCAACCTGATCCGCGCCTATATCAGTGTGCGTGTAGTGGCTTGCCGCGTCACTCGGCGATCCGTCATGAAGAGGCCTTTCTTGACTACCCACGCCGCGCTGCCCCTTTCGTGGGGCTCTTCGTCGCTTTCCACCTCCGCACTTGCTTGTGCCGTCCGAGGTGTAATTGCTTACGACATCGTTATGTGGTTCGTAGTCTACAGCACTCCCCTCGGCCTGGGGCGAGTATTTGCGCTGTATTCGACCGAGAGACGGCTCCTCAGCCTGCAGGTTCGTGGGGTCATGCTGCTGAGGCGTATTGTGCAATGCAGAAGACGAAGAAGACTCGCACTTGATCTTTCCGTGCTCAGCGTCTGCAGATGCATCCACTTTTGAAGACCCGTCTCCGCTTCCAGGTTGATTCATCTCAACTTGTTGGAGGGTGGATGTGTTACTTTTACTAGCAGCTGCAGTCTGCGCTGTCCCCCTGGCAGCGGGGGTCTTCTGCAGCGACCGCGCTGTCGGTGCTTGTAGGAGATGCGATCGACGTGATGTATGGCCCCCTTCCGCTCCCGTAGACCCTAATGGAAGTGTTTCAACAACGCCTGCACCCCCCTTTTCAGGAGAGGCTTGAAAAATCACCACGCGGAAGGGCTTCAGCGTATTTGTCGAAAGATCGAGATTATCGGATCGACGGAGATAATGATCTCCTGGGAGCTCCTCGACTGGCAGAGGCGTGCTGTCATCGTCTCCTTCCTCCTCTCCCTCGTCCCATGTTTGTAACTGCTGCCCCACGGCCTCGAGGTGCTGCTTCGTCTCTTGCCACTGACGTGCCAGCGCACAAATCTCAAGAACCCGGTCTGCTCGCTGCACGCGCAAGCGGTTTGCGCCTCCGAAGGAGGCATTAGACGATGCAGGCGTTCCTCCTGCGCTCGGAGGTGCCTGCGCTGATGCTGTCAAGATGTCGGCGCCCGCGATCGGCGATGTCATGGAAGCACCAGGAGGCGAATCGAGTGAAAGGTGCAAGGACTGCCGCGCGTGGTTGATGTAACTGCCGTTGACATCTCCATACCCTTGTTGCGACGAGCTGTCTGGAGCCCTCCTCCCAGAATGTGCTCCCTCATGTGGTGTTCCATTTGGAGGTGTTGTAGTTGCCGTTCCCTTCATCGCGACACGAGTTTTGTAGTCCTGCAAGAGCGATTCCTGTAAAGCTTCGAGCTTTGCCGTGGCTTCCTCCTGCGTTTCTTCGACAGCGACCGCCAATTCCTCAAGCATCTTGGCTTGACTATGCGGTGGGCCCTTAACGGCTGCCTCTATAGGCTCGAGACCAGAATCTCCTAGTTTTCGGTCGCGAGAATCTCCACCACCCAGGGCGATTCCTTCTCCGATATCGACGATGAATTGTGCTACGGGTGCCGGTTGTGCCTCCACAACTTGTTGCGGGACTTCATCAGCGCCCATGGCGGTTCGCGGTGGCTTCGGCACGAAAGTGGCGGCTTGTGCAACTCCCGCTGGATGCTGGAGGGAGGCACTCTCAGTGAAAGCTGCGAGCGATGATGTCTGCGGCTCGGCCGCATTGGTAAGTTGCGCCACGAGCGCGGTCTCCGTCTGCAAAAGTGTCTCACGCTCAAGCAGCAGCTCCAATGCTCGCTGTCGTAACGAGGACGCGGAGACAAATTAGAGGAACAAGAAAGCTCCTGCGCCTGTGCGTGCTCTTGGCGGCATGCCTGTCACACGTGTTAACGTCAGAAACTGTACCAAACGAATCTCTGATCTCACAAGAGAAGCTGTTCGTGGGAGAGAGTGCTGGCAGAGTGGGTGCGCACGTCTGTACGAGTACAACTGAAGCACCGTACTCAAAATAGTACAGAGAAAGAGAAAAAGCGAGGTGTTCTTTTATACCTTGCGACGAATAGATCGCCCAGAAGCCGCCCAGAACCTTCATCCTCTTTCCAGGAATCTTGGAAAGCGAAAGGTGAGTCAGATTTTCTGATCTTCCGACTTAAAAATATATGCCTGGCTCTTGCTCCTGCCAGTCTTCCTCTCTGGCGGCGGACTGGATGAAGTCTGCCAATTCCTCGATCTTCTGCCGCCGCCCTTCGCTGGCTATTTTGCCCACATCCACTCGTTCCACAACTACCCTTTGCTCCGTCCCCAACACCGCTACGTTTATTCCTTCTAACATCTGACTTGCCGAAGAGGATCTTGTACTACCTGTTTGAAGGTGTTGTTGCACAGATGATGTCGAATCTGCCGCAAGTAGTGCCTCCAGGGAGTCCGCGTCTTCAGCAAATCCGAGTTCTCGCTCGACATCCTTCAGCTGCTGCTGTACAAGTTGCAAACTAACCTGGGCACTATGCTCTCGGTGCTGCTCCTCGGGCCGCGGCTGCGCGCGCTCCCCAGGCGGATCCTCGCGGGGGGATGAGGAATCCCCACCAGAGAAGAAGCGCATCTTCAACGAAATTCAGGGGCTACTTCCTGTGTCACGCGCGAAAATTGTATACTCTTTCGTCGCCTAGATGGTACGACTGCAGCAGCAAATGTAAACCAAGACCAGGAGGGCTATAATTCTTTCAAGAATCAAAATCGTTCGGCTCCCACCGTGCCATTCCTGGAGCTTCTGCTTTATGATTCTTTCATACCGAGCGGGGAGATTTTTATTGCAAGCTCTTGTAGTCAATCATTATGATCCTCCTTGTTACGAACATACACAGAAAGTGACACATTGATGATCCAACTAGGACACTTGATACGCGCTACGGCCTATTTCTCTCATCATTGTTGTGCGCGTGTCATATATCTACGTGTAGTTCTACTTGCAAAGTGTAACCAAACTATATCTACGTAGTGCGCATATTGATAAAACATCTACACGACAAGTGCTTCCAATTCTTTTTCGCATAGAAGTGGGCGATTGCGAGAAGCTCATCTGGAAAGAAACTCGTCTCCAACTCAATCGATCAGTGCTCACAAAAAAATCTGCGTTGACTCCACGATGTGGGCTTTGTTGACGCTGAGTTTTTTCAAAAGTGAAGAGCATAAGAAAACTGAAAGCAAAGAAAGGAAAGAGAAACGACGACCCAAGGAACGATGTAATAGAAATAGTAAATAATAGCAAATAAGCTTTTGTTGATGCTACTGGAACTGACGATAATGATGGCGATCACGAGAGCGATAGCGCTGACTTTGAGCTATTGCGGCTCTCTCTGTGAATATTCATAAAGCGCATAAGTAGACCACTTTGCGAACAAAGGAAAAGGATTACAGCTGGTTATGATTTTAGGCTGTTTCCCAAGACCTCTATTGTGTGCTAGTTTGTAAACTTATGCGACTATCAAGGTCTCAATTTTCCAGGTCACGCTCTGCTAGAGTAGTATGGGCCTCAGAATCTCCACTCGCCATTTGCACCTCCAAAAGTAAACTCTCAAAAAACACAACTGCAGCCCGTGGCATGAGACCACAGGTGTGCGACTTATCTTCGTCGTTGCGAAAGTGTTAACATGCCAGGTGAATTTCTCGCGTGTGGGGGCGCGCCACACAAAAAAATAAGGAAGACCATGCGCGCGTTTTCAAAATCGAATGTAAACATACAACAAAAAGCAATTGTTTCAAAATCATTATTTTTGTGTCTTCTTCTGATCGACGTGTGGGAGAGCTATTTTTCAAGGACCAGGCTTAGGGCTTGGCGCTCCAAATCCACTCGTCTGTGACATTGACGACCCGAATCCAAAGCCTAATCCCGGTATTTTTGAAAATGTTGTCGAAGGCTGCGCTTTTTTCAGCCCACAAGGGGCTTGCGAGCCGAATCCAAATGGCTGAGCTTTACCAGGAAAAGAGCCGAAGCCGGCTGGCGTGGAGCCGTTAAAACAGGTCGTCGAAGAGCCGCCGAAAGCGGTCACCACAGAGCCGGAAGGAGCCGGCACAGAGCTTCCTGTCGATACCGAATTCCAATTAGTACCTCCGAAACCCGCTACGAACCCGCCCATATTATTAGCCGATATTTTACTCGCCTGAAAGCCACACCCAAATCCAAAGCCACCACCGCTACTGCCAAAACCAGCATATTGATTGGAAGGGGGACTCGTCGCCGCTGCGGGTCTTGAAGTTGAAGCCGGGTTGTTGCCGAAACAAAAATTACCGGAAGGGACGTAATTTGCCATAGGATTATTGACAAGCAAACCTACATTAGTATTGGAAGAGACGTTTGGAACCTTGAGTAAGAGGCTCGATGCGGTGCTACCGCTGCTTATTGCTCCAGTGGGGATATTGGATGAGGAACTCGATACGGCGGTAGCGGTGATTGCCGCGGTCTGGGAACTCGATATAGTGTTAACGCCGGATGCTACTCGTCCCGGCGGGACGCAGGCTGTCGATCTATTGTTTACGCTACCAAGGCCCGCCCCTGCTACAGCCCCGTTGCTTGCTAAAGGGAACTTATTCGCAGGTGCCCGGAGTGGTGGCATGTTCGAGCAAGACTGAGGCTGCGCCCATTTCGTGTTGCTTGAAGATGAAACCGTTGGAGCTCCAGTGCCCACGCCTACTGGATTACCACATGCTGGAGGCGTAAATAGAAAAGATCTAATATTAGCCGGCGGTTCGGCCGAGTCGCTAGTTGATGGATTGTTTCTAAAAAAGTTGAAACCTCCTGAAAACTGTGATGTCGTGGCGGTGTTTGGGCGTGCGACGGCTCCTTGAAGTCGTTGCCCAAGAGGGACCAAAAGCGGCTGCCCGTGTGCTGTACCATGTGGCTCAGGAGCATCGGTTTGAAGCTGTTTGGTTCCAGTACCCTCCGAGGCTCCTGCGTTGTCACTAGTATTCGTCGCACCTGCATTCTGCCCAGGAAAGGCACGCACGAGGTTCAAGCTTTTCAAATCACAAGCAAGTGGATTGCTAATTTCTGCGTCAGGAGCAGGAGGAGGAGCAGCAGGAGTTTCCGGCTGCTTAGACACACCTATCATTCCAGAAGGTTCACCGAGTGTGGCAATTCCGGTATTAGCGGTAAGTCTCGCTGTGTGTTCTGTGCCATTTCGGCCTTCAGCGAGTTCCGTCCGAGTATTCTCGGCGTCTACGTTTAGACCGATCCCGCCCACTCCCACTACATCTTTACCAGTATCTGCAGATGAAGATTTTCTAGTCGCCATGGCCGAAGGTGCTTGCTCTCGGCGACGCTCCAGCGAAGAATATCGATGCAACATGCTAGCCTGACTGAGCGGCGCTTCTTGATAGAGATCCATGGGCGTGTAGTTCCCGCCATCGCTCTCTCCAGCGTCCTCGGAGTTACGGTGGCTACCGTCGCATGACGGATTGTAGTCTTCGAATTGCTGCGAAGAATAAGCGCAACCTGCGAGGAGGTCGGGAGGTGATGCAGGCAGCATTGAGGGTGACATCGCTCCGAGTGCTTGATAAGAGCTAGACTTTCCTCTCTTGCCTTTCCCTTTGGACAATTCTTCATGTTCCTCTTCCACATCCTCTATCAGGTCATCGGGCTCGTCAACTTGGGTGTCTTCAATTACTATGACATCATCGAACTTTGCATCATCGTCGGCCTCGCCACTCCCCGCGACATTTTCGGCCGCAGGACAAGCATATGCCGGTTTTTTCGCGGGTGTCTTGGAACGTGCTATTTTCTTGGCTTCCGCTTTTTCTGCTTGTTTCCGCTTTTTCGCATGGGCTGCTGCGAAAAAGGGGGCTGCCGGTTCCGCATTGAGGGCCGAAAATAGTGAGGCATTCGAATCTCGCGGCCTTTTCTGCCCGCCTGCCGCGGTAAATGAGCTGCTGCTACTGCTGCCGCCAGCAAGGGTAGTACTAGACATGCCAGCAGCATTACTAGACAACACTCCACCTCCGCTTGTTGTAGAACTGTGAAGAACAGTCGTTTCTGGCCGTGTAAGATTCCCCTGTGGAGGTTGTATGAGGTTTGTTCCTGGTCGTGGAGCACCTGAGCTCGTAGCTGCGCCAGCTTGGTGCAGCTGCGGACCCGAAAAACCGTAGTGACCCCAAACCGACGCGGCGGTAACCAGGTCCGCCTGCCGCGACTTCTGGTACACCTGCAATCCTTGTAGACGGCCATCAAGCAGGTTCTTAGAAGTGTGCGGAAATGCTTTGACGAGCTGTTCCAAGCTACAAGGAAAAAACTCTTCCTCTACTCCGACAACCTTCTTGTTGTCCGAATCTACAACAATTCCTACGAAACATCATAATGGATGAACAATCGCCAGCTTTTTTCTCGACTTTCTTGTACATATGCTCATCCAGGGTGCCTGGGCAGGTTAGGTAGTAGACATTGACCATCTCCGCTGTCTGTCCTATTCGGTGAGCGCGGTCTTCAGCCTGTTGCAGCTGTCCCGGAACCCAATACAGCTCAGAAAAGACCACCATGCTCGCCGCGGTAAGCGTTAAGCCTTGGCCGCATGCGGTAATAGACAACAGCGCCACACGACAACTTGGATCCTTGCATATGAATTGAAACAGGTGCGAATAAACATCCGGTCGTCATCGTGTGCTTTTACAACTCAAAGTAGTAGAATTTATCTCAAACTCATTCATTGCGATTCCGATTGAAAGATTTCAATGTGCGCTAATGAATCGAAAGTGCAGACCAAAAAAATAAAAAGGAACGTAAATCTAAAGTAGGAACAGTATAACTCAGTAATTTTCATAACTTGAAAACGCCTCACAAACTCAGGACGGTCTAATTGCTTCGTCCCGCCGTCAATGCGCATGTAGGAGGCTGTTTCTTCGTGACGTTTCAAAAGCTCTTCGACTGCATTCATCATCAATGCGTGATGCGCAAAAACGATAAACTTATGAGGCTGTTCGGTGAGCAGGTACTCCACGTACTCGCAGACTGGACCCGTCTTGCATTCGGCTGTCAACTGGAATATCTGCATGATGCTCTGCTGAGAGGTACAGTTCTCTCCTGTTTCGAAAGCTGGCTCTGACGCTTCTACATTTCCACCGCCCTTCTTGTTCGGGAGGAAAAGGCCGTTTAAATTCTTACTACTAGAGGAACTAGCAGCACCAGGCTTTTTTTTCAGGTTGTTCTTTTGCCCACCTGCTTCTGCTGCCGCCACGTCCGCAAAGGCATCGCCAAGAACGTCTTCGAGAAACGCGCTGCTTTTATTCTGCTGGTTGTTCTGCTGCATTTGCTTGTAGATTAGAAGTGCCCTCTTGCCATCCTCGTGACTGGATCCTTGGTCTCTCTTTTTCAAATAGAAAAAGATCCAAGGCGAGTGGTGCTCAGGAGGCATCTTTGGTAACCGTAAGAAGAGGACACGAATTTGCCGACGGACGTGTTGCAATTTGGCCTTGTCGCACTTCGTAGGGTCTAGAGAGAGTTTACTCCGCAGTTTTGGCGGCAACTCCTTCAAGACTTCATCTTTTCGCCGGCGAATCATGCAACTGCCAGTAAGCAAGCAGTGCAATTCTTGCGGCCGCTTTACACCAGTGTACTCCTCGATCTCCCTACCGCCAGCGATGCGCCGCACCTAAGGTTCGTTTTGGCGGAATCAAAAAGGTATAACGCCGAAACTTATGATTCTTACTGTATTGCTACTGCCGCCAATCAATTTTAATGTATGACTGTGAGAATGACCCACCACGACACGAACGACTTAATCATATATGATCCACCCTCTTCTCGCAGTATCGGTCCACGAAGGTAGAAAAGGCAGGCATCACGTTTGGCATCAGGCAATAGAGCTGCGTATAAAGCTCCTCTCCTTTTTAGAGGTAGCACAGAACAAGTATTGATTTTTTGAGACTATAGAATCTGTGTAGTTACTCTAGCAGCACTACTAAAGACATATTGAGAACCAGCCTCTGCCACTTCGACGAGGATACTAGCCTCATTAGGTTGCTGTCCGTAGAGGATCAATAGTTCAAATTCATTTTCGTTCAAAACTTAAGCTTTGTTCAAAGCCGGCGTCCCGCTGAGGAGCATAACACGGTGCGCTCCATCGCAAATTTCGGTGACCCGTTTCGTGCGGTCGGATTTCGCGGATTTTATAAATTGCGACTCGTCCACCACGACAACCCGATATCGTTCGCCATCGTGGGCCCTTCGAAATTTCTCAGTCTTCAGCAGGTCGAAGCTGCAAACTACAACTTTCGCGGCGGGGTCCAATTTGTCCTTGCCGCTAAGCAATACCTGAACAAAGCTTCGCGTGGCAGAATCCCCATCGGCTAAATCATGAGTTTCGGATGCTACTGCAGCATCCTTCTTTTTCAATGCTGCATTTGCATTTTTCTCTTCTCCATGTCTTTTCATCGGGGTTTTTTTCATCCACGTGGCGCTAGCTACCGGCGCCCCGGTCTCCGCATCATGACCAGCGCCCTCGGCTCGCGTGTCTCCGCTACCATGGTCATCTCTTGCTGATGGTGAGTTACCTGGTGAGTCACCAAACACCTCTTTCTCCCAGTCGGAACCCTCATTGAGAATCAGTTCATCTGCTTCGCCTACGCGCGACCGTCGCACAGCAAGCGCATCAGCAGCTACTGTCCCCTTTCCTTCTGCGCGATTCTTATCCGGCACCTTAGGCTCCCCGGCCGTCAGGCGTGTCAGAACTTCTCCAATTCGCAGAGACGTGGCACACCTCGCAATCAGTCCTGTGCCGCTTTCCCCCAGCCACTTTAACGCCTGATCGCGCCACCCGAAGCGCAGACTGGAGGGGCAAACTATCAAGCACGGAAGCTCTTCGTGGTAAAAGTCGATCGTCATCAATGCTTGTAACGACTTCCCAAGGCCCATCTCATCGCCGAACAGCACACGGCCACCCCGCTGCAGCGCATAGGCGAAGCCGTCACGCTGGAACGGCAGCACTGCTAAAATTAGACTGAGTGTCGCTGGTACAATTCAGCGGCGCTACGAAATTTGAATATACCAGAACAACTAAAAACGACTTATTGTCAAAGCAGCTACGTATAACATCGAAGAGGATCGTGATACTAAAAGATAATGCAATAGTGGATTAATATCATGCACAGGAGAGTACTAGAAGAGGTTGAGACTGTAAATGACATGACTAAGTGTATAAATCCTCAAATCAACGACTTAAATCTGGCAAAGCATCTGCCAGGCGCCGGGCCTCTGCTTCCTCTATGATTTTTCCGTCACCCGACACGATTCTAGACGGTGCACCTCTGCTTGCGATGGATAATCCTCCTGGAGAGTAGAGGGTGATACACCTTAGCAGCCATGGTGGCAGTGGTTCACAAACGTCGAAAAGCGCATCGCGGACTTGATCGTACAATCGCATCAAAAAGCGATGGATCGTCCGACCTCGAGCCTTCTCAACCTTCTGCGCCTGATTCAGCAGTTCTTTCGCACGTACCGAAACGTTCTCGGGGGCGTTAACAACGTGGAAAAAATTAAAGGACTAGAAATTCTCACTCGTGTCATGGTAGATTTGTATGGCAATTGACTTTGGCACGCGACAAATTGTTGTGGGACCAAATTCGCTAGCTCTCGAATCGGCTTTTTTGCTAGACCGCATGTCGCTGCGATGGAAGTGCATATCTTCCTGATGCATGATGAAGACCATGTACTGCCATGATCAATTTTCACGCACCATGGCACAAATACTTATTGTATAGTCATGGAGAAAAAATGTATGACAACATGGCGCGCTGACAAGACCAACTCACCATAAAGAAAACACAATGAAAGGGAGGAGGGCAAAGCTCGAAATGGCCAGACTTTGCCGGCTGCTCCGCTGCTTGACGCCACGTAGCCACATCCCAGAATTAAAGATTTCGAAAATTCACTATCACTTCCGAAGTGCATTTTCTCACGATTTCCACGAGAAAACTCAAGAAAAAGTTCCTTGGAAATGAATTATCGAGGCTCGTAACAACTGAAATGTCCACACGACTTCTGTGGCTCATTGCGAGGGCAGCATAGGAACTCGCGGCCACAGTTTTCACCTGCTTTTTTCACCGTCCGCAGTACGACAGGCTCGCCGCAAAGACATACAAGAGGACTCGGTCTGAGAGACATACTTTTCTCATCGAAGATGTTCCATGTATATATAAATATTCATTGAAATTTGTAGTACTACATGCACAAATAACATTGCCGCGTCGTCGAACAAACCACTGCTCCTATTCAGCTAGACACACATCCGGACTGTTCTAAACTGCGAAAAAAAGGCCACGCTCGGGGTATGCATGCCCTTGGGATCTAGACTTAATCTAATTCTATCATATCTGCGGTGTAGCTGTCGCATTCCTAACGAGTACGGACCTGGTCGTTAAAAAAGGAACCGGAAAAATTTACGTACCCAAATATCAATCAAGACGAACGAAGCGGGCCTACTTCTGCTTGTGTAAAGTCCTCACGTGGGTTGTGCGGAGCTCGGGCGACGCTATAAGCCTGGAAAATGGACGCAAATATCATTCAACATTTGACAGCATGGACACACGGATGAGAGACTGGTCATAAAAATCAAACGAAGGAAAGCACCTTTTTCTTCAGGCCTGAGCTTGGAGCAGAGAGCTAAAAAACAGAACGCCCTTGCCGCGAATTTTTCGAATCATAACCCACGTGCCCGAATACCGGAAAGGCGCGTAAAAGATGGGAGCCTCTAAGAAGTGGCATGGACTATTGAGACGCGAGGGCGTACACCGGTGAAAAAATCAGAAGAGCCTGGCTTGGACGTGCTTAAAGGACTACTGTCTGGCCCCACCGGGGCGATGTTTGATTCCTAGTCGGCGACCTCGCACGGCGTTGCCGGAGTTTTGTTTGGGGGCTACCCCCCTCCCCGGACTGTCCACCGCGCGTGCACGAAGGCTCCCCCCGCCGGAGAGAAGAAAGGGAGGAAACGGCGGGGCCTGGGTGGGGGCAGCATCGCCCCCCATATCATCGCACCGGGAAACTAGTGGAGAATGCTCTTCCGCTCTCGAAACTAAGGGGGGCCGGCGCCTACTGGTACCTCCGACGGCGCTACAGCCCCACTTTATCCCCCCATGCAATCCCAACGCGTTGGTAGGGGAATCGACTGGGGCCCAGTGGCATCCGCGGAGCGAGGGAACGCCGGCCCCGTACTCCGCAGGGGCGACGTCGCCCTCGGTGGCGGCCTACGGGGAAAAAAAGAAGCGCTTTGAGCTGGTGATGAGCGAAAGGCCGCACGGCATGGCCAAAACGCGGTCCTTGGAACTTCCCCCAAAGTCTGGAAAATCCCGGGCTTTTTGGGGAGAATGCAAGCAGTGGCGAACCGCACAAGCCATGGACGCATCGCGAACCGGCCGCCAGGCTTGGAGCGTCGCGCCACAATCCAAGCCCAGTGTTGGGGGCCCGTGGCCCTTTGCTCCGCGGGCGTTGTTTTCCCCGCTTCTCTGGGAGGCCTTCCCGCAAAAGTCCGCAGATGTGCGGGCGCTTCGGGGAGAAGGCATGGCGCGGCGGTCCGCGCAAGTGCAAGGCATCGACCTAGCGCGGACAGGCTGCCAGGCTTGAAGCATCGGGCACGAAGCAAGCCCTCCGGGTGCAGGCTCGGGGCCCTTTGCGCCGGGGCCTTTGGCTTCCCCGCATCCCGGGGAGCTCTTCCCACAGGGCCTCCAAATTCCCGGGCTTGTTGGGCAGAAGGCACGCCACCGCGACCCGTGCAGCTCATCGCCTTAGCGAGGACTGGCTGCCAGGTCTGGAGCATCCGGCGAAAAGCCGTAGCCCTGGAACCTAGTGGGCCGTCCCGGTGGGGTCCCTCCTTGTTCCCTGATTGCCATGGCGGGGGCGGTAGCCTGGTTGGGACGTGGCGGGGCCCGCGTCCGTTCTCTGCCCTCCTTGTCGAGGGAAGGAATCTAGTGGGATTTGAGGACCAACCTCGGGCAGGCTCCCCCAAATCCCCACCCGCTTTCCCCTTTTTCCAAGAGGGCGACGCTGTCCTGAAACGCGGGCCCCGACTAGTATGCAAGCGCGAAGAGGCAGGCCGCGATCGCCAGCGAGGACGGCGCGGCTGTGGGCTGGGCCCTGTTTGTGAACCAGGGCGGGGACCTCGCGTGCGGTCGATGTCGCCCTCTATAGAGCCCTGCGGGAGACCTCACGGGGGTTGTGTTCCACCCCAATAGGCTTTCCCGACCGTCCCGCCCCTGCCTCCTGTTGGGTCCCTAGTGGTCTCCCTGCAAACTTAACCAGTCGGGACCCCGCGGGAGGCCAAGGAGGCAGGGGCGGGGAAGCCTATCGGGGTGGAACGTAACCCGAACGAGGTTTCCCGTGGGCCTAAATAGAGGGCGACATCGACCTTGAGGGGGCCTTGCAATGGAGTAGCGGCGAAAGAAAGGAGCGCAGGCAAGCAATGGCCGGAAGCGCGGAAGGCCCGCACTTTCTCTTTTTCTATTTAAAAAAAAATTCAAAAATTAACAAACGTCAACAAGCCCATAAAAAACATAACGCGTCTATAATGAAATCGGTGACAAAAATGGGCAGCGGTAGCTATTTCATTCATTTCCTGGCTTGCCGCTTGCGTTTTTAAACTTTCTAAACTAACTAACTAACCAGAACTCGAGCGATATGGCAGTGGAGCCATTGACTTCGCGCACCTTTTTGCACCTGTTTCCGCTCTCAGGTTAAAGCGCTAAAACACGCATGGAGACAAGCGCGTCAAAAGGTTCACGGATCCGGCTGCCAGTCTTCTTTCTTGGTAGGCCTTTTTCCACCACTTTCGCGCACCTCGCGGACAGTATCCGACCCGCGGCCATATCAATGAGGAACCTGCCCCCCATCTCTTAAGGGCAACTGCCTTTGCATGTCTTACACTAAGCAGCCGGATTGGCATCCCCGCGCCCGTCCGGAATCCAGCACGACACCACACACACGAGCGGCGGACGCATCTGGGGACTTTGGAGGGGCGGGGGGACTCGGCTAATGCTATTGGCACAAAACCAGCTTGGGCGAGCGGCTCTTGTTCTCTTCCCCACCGCCACCCCCTGAAACCCGGGCGGGCGCGCTGCTGCGGTGGCAGGCGGTGCGCTAACATTGGTCGGCGCTGGAGTATCATCGAGCGAGCGGGCGCGGGCTCGCCAGGCGCCTTGGGGTCGCTCCCCTAATTGAGTGGGCCCCTCTATTGTGTAGCGCTTCCCCATGCGCAAGGCCATTTCTCAAAGGAAGCTCGATGGCTCCGCTTTCAGTTTTTCCGCCAGGGCTGGCCCTGTGCGTGGGGAGGTGCTACACAGCCGAGCGGCCTAGTCACTTTGGGGCACCGTTTCAGGGAGAAGCTAGAAAAGCCGCCAGCAAATTTCTGGGCAAAGTTGGGAAAAACCTGCACAGACTGGGCCCCTTTCATCTGCCTCCGCTAAGTGGCCCAAGGTGCGAGCGGGCCTAGCTTCTCGCCAATTTTCACCCTGGTGCACTTACCTGAGGTAGACTGGGACAGGTTTTTCTCCAACTTTGCTCAGGAATTTGCTCGGCGCGTTTCTAGGTCTTTCTTGAAACGGTTGCCGAAATTGAGTACGTCTCCCCGCTTGCTGCGCCGGGTTCTATGCGCGTGCTCAAGCGCATCAGCCGGAAAGGCCTTTTTACTCAGTTTCTTCCTTTCGAGAAATCTAATACCAAGGGTGTACGAAATATGTCTCAGACATATCTTTTGCCATTATTTTTTGAAAAGCTTCAGAAATAAATCAAAGCCCTATCTTTTGGCCAGGGGTTTTCGAATTTAAAAAAGTCCGAGAAAAATACTGAAAACTTTCAGGGTTTGGCGCTAAAAGGGTGCTAGTCCTTTATGATAGCTTTGAATCCAGGTCGTCAAAGTCTGCTGCTGTGGCCTTTTGAGGTTCTTAAGATTCTAAAATGACCCGCCGAGGCGCTAAAAGACGCACAGAGGCAAGGGCAGAAACAGGCTCGCGGACCCGGTAGCCGGTCTTCCTTCTTGGTGGACCGTTTTGCACCACTTTCGCGCACCTCGCGGGCAGTCTTCTACACGTCCCCAAGCCAATAGGAGGCCCCGCTCCCTAGTCTTAAGGGGGTCCCGCCTTTACTAGCCTTAAACAAAGCGGCCAAATTTGCGCCCCCGCGCGCCTCCAGAATCCAGCACCACGCACACGAGCGGCAAGCGCGTGCGGGGGTTCTGGTGGCCACTTGAAACCGATACCCACACGAAGTCCGAAGCCGGTCAGGGACATAATTCAAGCAAGCCGAAACCGGTAGGGGATTTGCAAAACGGCGGGAAACTTCTTGGATTTCTCTCAGACTTTTGGCTCGTTTTGTGCGCCCGCTTGCGATGTCTTTTGGGGAAGATTCGACGGCCAAAGGCTTGGCCCGCTGCCGGGTTTTTGTCTCCAATCATTGCGAAGACGCGGGAGGCGAAACCGATAAGGAGAGAACAACCCCAGAAGAGCTACAAACGAAACCAACACGCCGCGGGGACACGAAGAACAGCTTGAAGGAACGACACGAAGGAGAAAAACGGGGAAGCAGGGCAGACACCCTCCGGGGCGAGTGCGGCACGATGCCCGTAGGCAACGGCACACCACGCGGGGGGGGCGTGCGCGGTTTCTTTTGAAGTCTCGGGGCTTGGGGCTGCGTTTTGCTGGGTGGAATCTAAGAGGCAGGGGCGCGAACACCTGCGGCCCGAACGCTTTGGGGCTTCGGGCTGGGGTCTTTTGGTTTCAGGTCTGCAAGTTTGGGGGCTGCGATTTCGTCTCGATCATGCGCGGCCCCGAGGCTTGAAGGCTTTGGCGGTGGTCTCAGGTGGTCAAGTGAAAGCGACAGGCAGAGGGAGCCGCAGACGCGTTTCGAACATGCGCGGCCCTAGAGACGGGGGGGCTTGGCTCCGGCCTTGGCGTTTCCAGCTTCAGCTTCTGACTTGTTGGGACGGCGGTCGGCTTGGCCCGGGGGTTTGGGGTTTTTTCGAGGGGTTGCGGCGCGTGCTGTTCTCAAAGCGGGGGCCCTTTCAAGGAGTTTCCTGCTTGGCCCGGAGGATCCAGGGACCTTCGCAAGGCTTCTGCCTGTGCGGTCTTGCGGGGCAGCGCGCTAGGCCCAGGGGTTTGGGCTTGTTAGGAGGGGGGGGGCTTGGGGGCGCGTCAGGCTTTGACGCCTGGCACTTTTTGGCAGTGCGCCAGGCCCAAGGCTACGGGCTTCGGGGGGGGCTAGGGGCGCGCCGGGCACAAGTGTTCGGAAACTTTCGAAGCGTTTGGGGCTGCTTCAATCGGTAAAAACTGGGGCTTTTTGAAGGAAGGCCGCGGGGGCAGCAGGGTAGGGCTTTTGGCTTGGGGCTTTGTCGGGAGGGGTTTTTCGCCGGGTCTCGTGGATGCTGAGGCGCGGGCCTCCGTGCCTCTGTGAGGGCTCGTAGCTTGTTTGGGGCGGTGTTTCAGACCGGTGGCCCGTGTGGCTTGTGCTTTCTAGATGCGGGTGATTAGTCTGATCCCGGATTCTCCTTCATCTCGCCCATCGCCTACGCATGCCATCGCTGGCATTCCTTACAACTTCTCGCAGAGCGTGGATTTTGAAGGGTTTCCGTTTGCAGCGTCACGCCTGAAAGTTTCCGAAGCATGACCCAAAAGACCTTGGCCACAAAAGCTACGCAGTGGCGTTGCCTGCCCTCGCCTGGCGTTTCTTTTAAGCTTCTCGCCCGAGTGGGTTCGTTTTACTTGCTGGCGCTTCGTGGTTTTTGCTCGTTCTTTAATATTTTTTGGCTTGCTAGCACTTTTGTGAGATTCTCGAGGATCTTTCCACCATTTTCAAAAAGCTTGGCGCCTCTGTAAACTGGTCCAAGAGCCCCGAGGAATTCTGGGAGAGTCAGGGCGAGGAACAATCCAAGGAACACAACAGAAACACGACACGAAAAACGGGAGCTGAGCGGGGTCTTCTAGGAGACGCCACCCACCTCAGAAGACCACCCGCGGGGGCGGGGGAAGGCGGGACCGCCAAGCAACGCCCGCCCGCCTCACACCGGACGCCCCTCCCTGTGGTCTCTTCCCTGGGGCATCGGTCCCACCCTAGACCAAAAACACAGGGGAACTGCCTGCCAATTGTCGGGCGTTTGGGGAGGTCCGTCAGATTTCTGAATGGTTAACGCTCCACACGTCCGAGCTCTCTGGGCTCCGGCCGTTTTACTCGCGAGCGCAGCCCGAGCAGGTTTTCGGTTTGCGCGGCTCGAGGTTTGTAGTTTTTGGGAAGGTTTTCCGTTAGCGCTTCCTCAGGTTTTTCGCTTTTGGGTGGGTTTTCGGTTTGCGCGGCTTGGGGTTTGCGGCTTTTGGTGGGGGGTCTGTCCGTTTGGCGCGGGGTCTATGGCTTTTGGGGGTCGGTTTCTTTTCTGTTCGCGCAGCTTGCGGCCTGTCCCCTCGAAACCGATACCCGCACGAAAGTCGAAACCATTAAGGGCGGACATTTCGCGAATTCGAAACGGCTAAGGGACTCGCAAAACGGTCAACAATTTGGCAGATTTTTTGCGAAAGCTTTCGCGGCTTTTTCGTTGTCATAGGATAGGCTTTGGGCTTTTTCCTATTTGCGACAAAAAACGCCGCAGCGTGCCGCAGAGTGTGTCTGAATGTCTCAGCAGCAAGCAGATCCATCCGCAGATGAAGAGTGCTCAATATGGAGCTATGAGCTTAGTAATGGAGTGAGTGAGAAGAATCCCTATAGGGCAAGGAAGCAGATGGGAGATGGGATTGCATTAGGAGCTGTGATCTACAATAGTGTAGTTGCTCGAGAAGGCATGACATGGTAACGCCGAGGGAAGGAGAGGCGGACGACCCGAGAGAGGTGAAACGAAGATGAAAAGGAGACGAAGAGAAATTGGCAAAGGGATAAAGAAGGGAATCAATAGGAAAGGAAGATAGACCAAATAGGGAATATTGAAATCTGCCTTCATGTAGATATGAGTCATGACCTCAATGCGAACCAACTCAGCCATAGTCTGGCTATCCTGTGTTTCTGTATGGTCGTGCGTCTTGTATGTTGGTATCTCGTATCCTGGTATCTTATCACTCTGCTACTTCTCGCATCATCTTGTATAGCATCAGTCTGGGACTATTGTGTCTGTAATTGGTATCATTCTTTCGACTTGGAATATTGGTACTCTAACTGTATTTGGCGTCCAATGGAAAGAGCAAACGCGTGGGCCTTGTAGTGGACCTCTTGGTATTGATGGAATGAGTGCCACCATCTTGGGATAAGGTTCCTCCCATTCCGCGGCAGTCTCACGGAAGATAGGTCCCCTCAGCTCTTCGAGGCTGAGCCAATCCAGAACTATTTGATATCAGAGTTCTAGCAGCGGACAGTTTGGATGTGGCATGCAATGGGCTCGGACTTACTCTGAGAAGTCACATTGCCACAATCTCGGGTGGCATTGAGATGAAGCACCTCAAGAGGTCACTGAATGACTCATGGTTCCAAGGGGAAGAGGATGATCATCACTGCGCCGGTAATCGGTCTCAATTGATGTGAGAGAATGACAAACCTTAGTCGCCTCATGATCCTTATTTGTATGGATCATCTCATTGGAGGATCTACTAGGAGCACAACCAAGAACCGACAATGAACCTTCGGGACAATGCCGCAAGAACACAGGCTTCGCCGGCGGCCAATACCAATACCCCATCCCAATCCTCAATAGATTGCGATCTACTTCCTTTACGCCCTTGCCTGCGGCAAGTTGGGAAAAGCCCCCCAATACCAACAACTCCAGTAGGAGAGAGAGAAGCTTCCACATCATCTTGTATTGCCTTCACAGTGAGAGCACTCCCTTACCAATACCACATACCCAGTTTACTCCACATAATACCCCCATACCAAACTAGTGAGTGTGTGTGGGATGAATGTGAATCATGAATGAGTGAGGTAGTTATATTATATGAAGCTACTTCAAGCTCTGTTCGCGGAGGTAAGTACTTCTTTCTACGAGCAGGCTCTTCCTCTCATTCCCTTCATCTCTTCGTCCTTTTCTCTTCTACGAAGCTTCTCTCGGCTTTCCCATGATATCATCTCCACGCCGTTCACATCCAGGCTTGACCCACACTCCAGCTACGCTGCCATTCCCTGCGTTCACTCAGGTCTGCGACTCTCAAGTACAGAGAACGAAGAAAAAGGGGGCCAGCCTTATACCGAGACCACCGCGTGGCCACTGTGGGACTCAGAATTGAGGAAGAGCGCAAAGACTAGCGGACTGCTTAGGCATACGCCTCGAAACCGATACCCGCACGAAAATCGAAACCATTAAGAGAGGACATCTCGCGAATTCGGAACGGCTAAGGGCCTCGCAAAACCGTCAGCAACTTGCCAGATTTTTTGCGAAAGCTTTCGCGGCTTTTTCATTGTCGTAGGCTTTGGGCTTTTTCCTATTTGCGACAAAAAACGCCGCAGCGTGCTGCAAAGTCTGGCGCGAGGTTTCATCGAAGCGCCGCCACGTGGAGACCGGTGAGGCCTCCCGTTTGTGGCCAATCTTTTGGGAGTATGATCATGACGAAGCGAAACCGACAAGGAGAGCCGGGAAAACGTTGCGGCGATTTTTGTCGGAGACGCTGCGGCGTTCTTTTTTTTTCGTCTTCTTTTTGTGAATATTTGAGAGCATTCGCATGCTTTGCAAATGTTTGAGAATATTGGGAGAATGTTTATGAATATTTACGGAATATCTGTGAGCATTTTTTAAGTGCGGAATAATTTTTTGTGCGAATATTTTGAAATAAGGCGAAAGACTGCGCACGCAGTTCATACCATGCGGGAGTCGAGCGGTGTAAGGGGCTCCGGACATGCTCACGCAGTTCCGCGCCGAGTTCTCACCATGGGGCTACCTGGGCCAGCTGACGCGAAGACCTCGCGAAACTCTTAAGCGAAACCGTTAAAGGACAGCGGCACTTCTGGGCCGTTTTCGATATTTTGCCGCTTTTCTTCACAGTTTGGCACGCCAGTCCCTAGATCGCGCGGCCAGTTCGTCTCTTTCCTTTTCCCATTCGCTTATCGGTTTCGCCTCCGTCTTTCCGGGCTCTGTTCAGATGCTGCCGCCATTCCCTTATCGGTTTCGCCGCTCGCTCGGCGTGCCCGTCTCCTCTGCAATCCCTCCGGCTACCGATACAAAGCAAACCGAATGAGACGACAGGCGACACCATCAGACACGGGCCCGCCCGCCTTTTTAAGAGTCTGGAACACCACTAACGGGAAAGGCTAAGCCTGTGCGCCTGTAGCTCTCAGAAGTGCGCCCGGCATAGGTAGCACACGAACACGAAGAAGGCCAAGGAGGTTATTTTAATCGCGAACATCTTAAGGGAAGGCCGCAGAAGCTTGGCAAGACGCCCTGTCTGG
>CAJINU010000006.1:0-200926 GCA_905178165.1 Amoebophrya sp. A25 | reverse complement strand
GGTCCTCTTCGCTTCTGTTAAGTCTTAAGGCTCCTCTGCTAATATAAAGCGGCCACTTTTTACACATAGGCCGAAGCTTTTTGATATAGATTTACCATATGAGGCCGGTCATTTTTATAAGGATAAAGTCGCCTTTTGGAATGCCAAGCAGTTCACTTTTATGAGAATAAAAGTGCCTGGCTATTTTGTAGAATATCAAGATAATCACTTTTTTATGGGATAGTACTCATGTTTCTAATCTTGACGCTTCGGAGGATGGAGGCGAAGGCGATGGTCCTCCATGCAAGAAGCAGAAAACCAGCCGACCAAAGTACGAGGACTTTTTGGACAGTTTTCCTGCTGGTGTGCGTTTGGATGAGGTAGACGAGCGCAAGCTGAAAGAACATCTTCACAAGTCGTACTGCAAGGAGTATCCAGCCTTTCCCGGAAGTCCGGATCTCTTTGCGCACTGGTGCGTTGGGCAGCTGTGTTCTGGGTTGCTCACCGACGAAGGCGTGGGCTTCTTTTTAGTGGAGATGTGCGACAAAGTCATCAAGTCTTGCCCTCCAGCTCACATCATGCGCATTGTGGACCTCTTCGGGGGTTCTACTTGTGAAGTTGGAGCTGGTGGCGTGGACGGTGAGTTCTTGGCTGCGAGTGCCAGCACCAAGGAGAAGGCGAAGCAGTATTTTGACGACTTCAAGAAGGTTCTGGGTGACACCTACAAGGAGTACAAAAGTGACGCAGACACTGCCTTAGCTGCGCGGGAGAACTTGTTGCGACAGCAGAAGATGGCTGACCGTCTTAAAAAGAAGACTGGTGATTTTCAGTCGAGTGGATTTGAGAAGGAGGCTCAACTACAAGCAGGTGGCGCCAATCCTCCGCGCCCGTCTGCTACGAGTTCTAACGTTTCGATGAAGAGCAGCCAGGTGATATCTATTCTAGTGCAAGCCACAACTTTTATTGTAGCACTTCAAGTTTGAATCCATTTGAGAGTCAGAGTCTTTGTCTCCACGATGAAAGAGTGACATTCTCACAGAACTAAACTGAAATAGATCAGATCTCGGCAAGACGTTTTACACCTTGATCCACCAATATCTGGCTGTAAGGCAGTAATTAGTGACGACGGAAATACCGTTTGACCTTCAGTAGAAGCACTATCTTAAGGAATCACAGCAATAAACTTAAAAGGAATCACGATCCATCCTTCGCACCCAATCCATATTAGTTTGCAGGGGTAGTATTACTTCTGAGCATTCGCAACCATCTCCGTTGGGTCTGTGGTTCTAAGTCGATAACGCATTAGCGTCTATTTGTATCAATCTAGGCTCTTCTAGTGTAAGAACAAGAACCCAAGGCAAGATGTGCATGCTAATTGTACAAAGGGCCTGCGTCGCCATGTTTATCGGGATGTTGAGTCTCTATGGAAGAGCAGAGCTCCGGGGACAAAGGGTTTCGCAGTGCGCCATCTTTACATCCCACTATTAAGAGGGACGTAAAGATGGTGCGCCACTCTGTTGCCCACGGTCTCCACGTGGCGGCGTTTCGATAAGACCTTGCGCCACGCCTTGCGGCACGCCGCGACATTTTTCGTCGCAAATAAGAAAAAAGCCAAAGCATATAACAACGAAAAAGGCGCGAAATTTTTCGCAAAAAACCTGCCAGGTTGTTGACCGTTTTGCGAGTCCCTTAACCGTTTCGAACTCGCGAAATGTCGTCCCTTAATGGTTTCGACTTTCATGCGGGTACCGGTTTCGAGGGGATCCCCGCGAAACTCTTAGGCGAAACCGCTAAGGGACAGCGCTGCTTCGGTTCCCTTGTCGATTTCTCTGCCCCCTTTTTCCCCCGTTTGCCTCCCCCGGTCTTGCTCAAGGCGTGGCCGCGTTTTGCTCTTGGGCCGTCCGCTTTTTTACCGGTTTCGCGTGTTGCCTTCTCTTCTTTTCTGTGCTTTTCTGGCGTCTGCTTATCGGTTTCGCTACGGCTGGGCAGCGATCCCGGGACACAGAGCGGGCGTCTCTTGTCGCCTCGGTCCTGCGTGTGGCTCACTGCATCGCGAAGGCCTTGGGCAGAGGTGACATCACAAGCAATCTTCGCAGCGTCGCGCGTGAGGTCTGTGATATGTCTCCCAAATTATCCACACGGAGGCGAGCTCTGGCCACGTTGCCGCGCTCCATTTTTCCGCGCACTTTCTGCAGCGGGAAGCCCGTGGGTGAGACGGCTAAGGGATGGGCGAGGCAGCACGAGCGAACGAGCGGGCGCGGGCTTGTCAGGTTCTTCGTGAAATCGTTGCCCGGGTTGAGTAGTTTTCTCTACTGTGTACCGCATCCCCCGGCGAAGTTCTATCGCTACAAAAAATAATAAGCGCAGACTTCTTCTTTTTTTTCTCAAAGACAGCACACCGCCGGGGAATGCGGTACACAGTGGAGGGGCCTGCTCAGTTTTGGGCACCGTTTTAAGCAGAAGACAATGGGAGAGCCGAAAGCAAGCAAGGAAGCACCGACAGGCGGGCGACCTTCGACGAGGCCAGCCCCGTCCCTTAACCGTCTCACCCATCAGCTTCGCGCCGTGGAAAGTGCGCGGAAAAATTCCGCGCGGCAACGTGGCCAAAAACCACTCCCCCGGGAGACGTTTCACCGGCTTCATTTGTGACGCTGCGAAGGCTGGTCTTGGTGAAGCTCCTCGTGGCTTTCTCTTGTGCTTCAGCACTGGGGGGCGCCACACTTGGCCCGTGCGTCCTCGCGCCTCTCCAGAACCTCAGAGGCATCACAGTAATGCCAAACGCGCCGGGGGATTCCGGATGGGCGCGGGGACCTGGCGGCCGCTATTAGCAAGGCGCCAGCTTGCGCCGTAACGCGGGCGCACTGCTTTGGCAGCCGGTGGCGCCTCTGGCTGGCGTTGGAGTATGAGGCAGCGAGCTAGCGCAGGCTCGTCAGGTTCTTCCTGGAATCGCTCACCAAATTGAGTAGGCCCCTCTACTAGATGCTGCATTGCCACCCGCGAGGCCATTTCCAAGGAAAAAACTGAAGCAGAAGCCCCCTGATTTTTCTCAAAAAAAGGCCTTGCGGGTGGCAATGTGATGCACAGCGGAGGGGTCTACTCAATTTTGGGACCCCTTTCGGGAAGGAACTGGAAAGCGCCCAGCAAATATCCGCTCAAAGTGTGGAAAGAGTTGCGCCGACTGGGACCCCTTATCTGCCTTAGTTAACTGCCGCAGGGTGTACAGCTTGAGGCATTTAACTGCGGCAGATACGGGGGCCCAATTCTTGCATGTTTTTGCGGACTTCTCTCGGAGACTTGGTGGGCGCTTTTCCAGTTCCTTCCTGAGATGGTTCCCGGGACTGAATGGACCCCGCTACGGTGCACCGATTTCCCCGGCGCGAGGCTGTTGCTGATGAAATAACGAAACGCGAGGCCTCCCGCTTTTTCTGACAAACGGGCTTGCGCCGGAAAAAGCGGCACGCAGCAGCGGGGCCTTTTTAATTTTGGAGACCATTCCAAGAGCAGGCTCGTTAATACTCCAACGCCAACCGAAGGGGGCCACCTGCCGTCACGGCTGCGCGCCCGCCCGCTTTTCAGTGGGTTCCCATGCAAGGACGGAGGCCGGCGAGGGCTACCACGCTGCCGCGCCAGCTGGTGCTTTGCCAATAGCCGTCGCCAGGTCCCCGCGCCCCTCCAGAATCTCCGGGCGCGTCGGCCACTCGTGTGCGTTGTGCTTGTGGGATTCTGGAGAGGCGCGTGGGCTAAGTGCGGTCTTCCCAAGAGCAAATGGACAAGAGAAAGCCCAAGACCGTCCAAAGGCGGCGCGCACTGGCGGCAAAGAAAGTTCGCCGGGGAAGCTTGCGGTCGATGCGTCACCGCGCCCCTCCAGCGTCCGGCACAGAACGAGCGGCGAACGCGCCGGGGGACTCCTGGGGGGCGGGGACGCAGCGGAGGACAATAGCGCGGGCGAGGGCGACCGGGCGCGGCAGCGTGGTCGCCTCCGTTCCTCCTCCTGTGCAAACAAAACGCCACGCGTGCACCCGTGCGTCTGCGGCGGTCTTTAAGGCGGCCCCCCTCGGCTAGGGTTAGAAAATTAGGAAGCGAGCCCGCGCGGGCTCGCCGGTTTCTTCTTGGGTGGGCTTCTGCAATGGGGTAGACGCCTTGTCCGTGTCTCGTGTTCTTGTGCGATGTGCTTTGCAGAAAAGTGGAGGAGGTTTATTTTTCCAGAAAAAGCGTAGCTGGAGAAGTGGCGACTCAATTTCGGAAACCATTTCGCGGAGAAGATGGCGGCAGCCGAAGAAGGGGCCCCACAGGAAACGCCAGCCGAACAGCATCGAACAGCGAACCGGGGCCGGGATGGCTTCGTCCCTTGGAGGTTTCGCCTCACCGTTTCGCGCGCGGGAAAGTGCGCGGAAAAATTCGACGCGGCAACTTGGCGCAAGCAGTTCGCTTGCGTTGCTATAGTTTGGGAGACGCTTCGCGGGCTTCGCTCCCTCGTGACATTGCGCCGGGCCCCTCCCCGCGCACCCATTGCCATGAACCCTGCCCAAATCCCGTTCCCGTTACCGCACGCCCCAACCCGCGGGCGCTGCCCCGCGGACCCCTTCTCCAAGGTCCCTTCCCGCGAGCCCGTCCGGCCCTTAACGCCGGAGTCCGGCCCTGCCTGTCCGACTCCCCAGGCGCCCGGGTTCAAGCCTAGAGACGCGCGCTATGCATAAGTAGGCACGCGCGGGGCGCGCCCGCCTTTTTCAAGTTGCGTTTCTCTCAGCTATGATTTGTTCGGGTTGGACGTAGGCGAACAGCTGTACAAGCCCATCGCGTCTGATAGATTCAAGATCGTAATTGCAGTACGGTGTTTTGAATAGAATACGCTTCCTTCGTCTCTGAACTGTGGAGTGTCCATGCCGGCAGCACTCGGTGATTGAGTTTTAATTTATTTGCAAGTCGACGAAGAAGAATGAAAAAAAATACTGATGAAATCTACAATGTTTTGAAGAAATCGTAAAATCACAGTGTTCAAAAATTCTAAAAAGCCGGAATACTTCCATGATCTCGGAATAACACTGCGTCCTTCTGTGGCGTAACCCGCAAGAAAGAAAACCCTATGAGATCTATTGCGATTACCCGAAATGGATCAGTCCTCGCTGCTTACCACAAAGGTCTATGATTACTGGCGGGAAGGATAGAAGGAGCTTATCGACGTAGTTATAGTCGATCCAAATTCTACAAAAATCCAGATAATCAAATCGCATGCTGTGGAATCGAGAATCTTGTGATAGATGTTGTAGTCGTAATAGATAGGATGATTTTTTTCTATCATCCCGCACCTAGATCTGTGCTCGCTCATCTCATGATGTGTGGTTTGCTGGACCTTCCGTTTGCCTTTTTTTATTTGCAATAGTCGATCCAAATTCTACAAAAATCCGGATAATCAAATCGCATGCTGTGGAATCGAGAATCTTGTGCTAGATGTTGTAGTCGTACTAGATAAGATGATTTTTTTCTGTCATCCCGCACCTAGATCTGTGCTCGCTCATCTCATGATGTGTGGTTTTCTGGACCTTCTGTTTGCCTTTTTTTATTTGCAGTTTGCATCTCCCAAAGAACGACATCAGCAGCAGCTTTTCGTATGCGTTTATGTTTGGCGCTGGATCTAAATAAGTTTGCTTTGTGAGTCTTGGCTAATAGTTACCTTGTCGCAAGCATGAAACAATGCTAAGACTAGAAGAATTGTTCCACCCTCTTGCGCTGACACGCTTTCGTTTTCCTAAGAAGCATTTCAGCCCTGGCCACGTCCTAGAGGTCTTCGTCATAATTAGAGTAGGCGGACGAGAAAGTAGTTTGTTTGATTCCGAGTAAACAAATTACTATTTCTCTGTAGAGCCGGTATTTTTTGTGGTCATCAAGTAGAATTGTCTTCGCGCTGTTCAGATCATTAGTAGTAGTACGAAAAAATGAGAAAGACACAGCCGCAGCCAGACGGCCACCATGGCCAGCATGGAGGCTCTTCGTCGAGCTCTTTCAAACCGGGTTTTCGAGGCGGCGGTAAAAAGAAGTCGGGCCCCAAGCACAAAGGCGGGGATCGTCATCGCGCACGCAGACGAGACCAGGCAGGAGGAGGAGGAGGGGCATCCTCAAGTGCGGCAGCCGGTGGCGCGAACGATCATTCTGCGGCGAATATTTTCGCGGGAACATCGGCAGCGACAAGCTCGAGTTCTGGAACGAACAAGAAGTTAAGGAAAAAGCGATAAATTCAAATTCATTTCCACGGCAAATTATTGTGACTCTCTCAAGAACGAAAAGCAAAGAACTTCAATTTGATCGTCCATTGCTCTCTTTATAAAGAACTGTTATATAATCACAATAACAAACTTCTGAGATAGAGACTGACAGTACTTAACTTGTTCTCGAAAAAAATCGCTTCTAAGAAACGCGGAGAAAGCACCGAAGCTAGAAAGCGTCATATTCTTCCAGCTAGTTGTCGAGAACCACCGCGACCGAATAGAGTTTGACGGGACGCAAATGCTAGCCGAAAATCTGCGGAATCTCATCGCTGAAAAAAAGAAACTCGATCCGCTTGATATCGAATTACTGCACAGAGAAACCCGGACACCGTAAGAACCACTATTCTCTATTCTAAAATTCATGACACACATTTACATACGGGGAGTAAGTAAAGAAAAAGTTTATCAGCACGTCATGCAATGGATACTCTGATTAATTTGAGGTGCGCACCTCTCTTCCAGTATGGCTATATTCCATACAAGAAAGCGACCCGAAGCGCTTTGTTTACTCGCCGTCTCTTGACGCTGAAAGCAGGGTTCAGCAGAGACGCAGCAACCACTTTGTCGGCCGATATTCGACTTCAATAAGTCGCCTGCAGGAAATATAGAACCGTAGCTCGTGGAATCAATTACCATGATCTCTGAATCAGCTGGTTCGCGCAATATTCTATATCAGCTACATCATATTGATTGCTTGATGTTTTTAGTTTTGTACTATCTTGTACGTTGCTTAGCTCCATAAAGTTCTGATGACCATTTTATTTTCAATCGGAAAAATTCATACCTCTTGTACTGCCAGGAGACTTCTGTCATGATTGTAGGTAGCGACTTCATCACCGCTAGAAATTCACTCTTTATAAAATTCGTTACTGCTTGTTTATTTTGGTTCATTCATGATTTTTGAGGTGTTGACACGCTTAGATATTTTAGACTAGTTAGTTACGTCGCCGACTCTGTGGAGGACAAGACATTTCTGGTTTGTTTGTCATCACGAAGTTGAAAGTAAGTCACTAATTAAGTTGAGAAAAACATTTCGTGCTGGGCACTGTGCAGACATGACTTGATTTGAAGGCTTCTCTCGTTTCTGCCGTTTTCGAGAGTTGTTCTTTCAGATGGAGTCTGTGGCCGCTCATTGGGGTTTGTGCGCAAAGAACCGATCGCAAGATCTGACTCTGCTGATGTGATTGTGGAGCCGTGAGAGAAGATGAAGAAAGGCAGTGGTCGTACTCTCTACTTCTACGCGGGTCGCTTGTTAATAATCATGACCAAAGAAGAGATGATGAAGCCGTCCGTGGGGTAGGGGAGGTCCCCTGAACAAGGGCATCTTCAAGAGTTTTGTGTAAAGATTTAGAATTGAAGATTTTGATGAAGATGGGCTTTTTTAATACAACAGCTCGTGAGTGACGCACTTGATGGTGAGAATCATCTGTGGTGTTGCAACATTTTTTTACCAAAACCAAGATCAATGTGAATCAATGTGTGGATCTTGAAGATGCAGCCTTCTCGGTTTGGCAGACAAAAAAGAAAGAGAACTTGACTTGCCGCAAGCATCCACATAGCGGAAAAGTTTCTACCAGATTAATCAATCACCCTCACCCACCCTCTCTTAAATGATCTCGAGCCCCGCTAAACAAGCTCGTGATTCTTACCTAGTGTATTATGGCTAGAGTTACTTAGGTAACCGGCAGTGACGACACTATGCCAGTCCTGATTGTTATGTCTCGTTTCTTTGGACTCTTCGTTTCTTGTCTGTTGTACTTCACAAGAAAACAAGTTTCATGGATCTGAATTCTGTGGGTTTGCATTGCAATGGTATTGTATTGAAGTCGTGAGGCAAATAAACCATGGCTATACCGTAAAGCGGGTATGAATGAGTTCCAGCCAACAGCTTTCTACAATTTTCTCTCCTCTTCAATTCATATCGATTTTTTCTATTTCATTTCTTCCAAAATTTCCGACTGCTGAAAAGGTGGATCCCCCCGTCCGACGAGTATGGATCAGCCGGCTTTCAGCTCAGAAAAATATACATGATTGTTTCCCTGGTTCGTGGTGCGATGAACTCCGGGGACGTGCGGTGTGGGCAGTCTTGAAAAGAAGGCAGATAAAGATGATGATGATGATGATGATCGACCCCCAGCCTTCCCGTCACTATGCGCCGGGGGTCTATCTTAATATCGCCGCGCCCGGGAGAGCGCGAGGTAAGTGACTGTAGAAAGCGTAACCGTAGCTTTAGAGAATTAGTATTCGGCGGAATGGTCAAAGTATCATAGCAGAACTCGGCCTTTCGTTTCGTCGCCTACGCCGATGCAGACCACATCAAGTCTGCAGAATAACAAAAAGCCGTTTGCCGCGGACCCTTATTGGCTACGAGCCTGCGCTTGCGGATCCGGTCTGTCTTTGTAGCACATCGGCTTTGCCGACCGTCTGCGCCTGCCGCTGGTGCACCGCAACTCCCGTGTCACACGAAACCTCAGATGCCTGCTGATACTGGATAACCTTGGAAAGAGGTGGAAAGCTCGGGAGAAGGAAGTATCCTTTCTCGTGCTGGCGAGCTGACGCGGCGGTTTGTTTCAGCATAGGCAGCTCTGGTTTATAACGAATCTGAGCCGCCTGAACGACGACATTTGAGCTCTGGTTTGCGATGAATCGGAGCTCTGGTCTCGGACGAAACTGCTAACACTACCGCCGCGTCGGGCACGAGACCTGCTGCTCGCTTGAGCGGCGCATTGCCGCTCCGGTTCTACTGGTACCAAGAATGGAAAATGGCCATGGATATTGCAACATCTTGGTGCGCGTGCCCCTGTGCCTGCGCGCGTGTGCTTCGTGCGCGTTCGCATCTCGGAATAATCTTTGCGGATGATGATTGCACGCAAATGTTTGCGGAAGTCAAGCACGGAGCGCGCGGTGTTTGCGTAAGACGAAACGCAAACAGCACGTAAGCAAACGCGAAGATCCCGGCGTACCGCTCAATGGATGCTGAACATACGACTTTTCACCCCTCGTTCGACTGCCTTTCTCTAAATAGCACAAAGACAGGGAAATAAGGTGCGGGTTAATCTCCTGATGGCCGAAGAGCGGATGCGTGATGCTACGTGTTTATGCTGCTGGGTCGTGATAGTTCACTATCGGCTTCATAAGCTTATCGAATATCCAATCCACTTGAGAGACTTGGGAATTGGTCACACACACGACGATCGGCATCGAACGCAGGGTTAGATTGGTTGCTCACCGGAAGCTGCAGCACAAGGACTGGAGTTCATTCATGGCATAGACAGAAAAGCTTCAGCCAGAAGTAGTTATTGATTAAATAGTCGTGTTTGAAGTTGTTAACGTTTTGATCTCCAATGCGCACTACAGGTATCCTGCCGACGCTGGTCTACCAAGCAAGACATTTGTGTGGGTGCGGAGACGACCGGCGCTCAAAAATAGGATACAGAAAATCGAAATAGAAGCGGTGTCACGGGACTACCGACCAACCCCAGCCTCTCCGGATTCAGATGTCGAAGTTACCAACTCAAGGCACCAGATAATGCCAGAGCAGTGGCCCTCCGAATTCATCTGCCCTGTTTGTACAAACTATTAAGTGTCAGGAAACTTACTAACGCCCTTGTGTGGTCATGGCGATTGATTTGTCGAGCTTCTCAAGTTTTACTTCGAAAATAGTAGTTGTCTTCCCCAGAGGATAGAAAATGTAGAAGCGCTCTACATAAAATCTTGAAGTTTCCTCTTGTTTACTTTCCATTCCATCATGACGAAGGCAATCGTTAATGTTCTCAGGTAAAAATCCTCTCGACAAGGCAGTGTATGTAAGATGTTGCGGGGCAGTCACATGCGAGCATTGCATTAACGAGAACGAGGAAGGCGAATGTCCATTATGCGAAGACATCTGGGAAGGAACACTTCCGGACCAGCTGATGAGGGCAGTGGTACTTACTTGTTTTTACAGAATGAGATTTTCTGCTAGATGATTTGGAGCACCTTTGCTGCGTACATACAGACCCCCTAACGTAGGCATGAAGTGAAAATGGTTCTTTCGCTGAGAACAAACTATTTTTGTGTCCCAGCCGATTGATAGTCCTCAGTTACGAACCAAGATTTGTTTCACGTCAAAAGTTAATAGTATCTGAAAACTGGTTACAGACTCGCGTATGATTGCTCTCGGGCTATTTCGTAGCCGTACGAGAAAATTGAATACAAAGTTCGAATTTCGAAAAAACAGCTCTTGTCGATTCAGCGTGATTGGTTTTACCTCGAGCAAGACGGACCGCCGCTGATGAAGGAACTGACTATGAGTCCTATAGACGAGGAAGAGGATGCTTCTCCTTTGAAAGCACTACCAGCACCACCACTAGCAGACTTACCGCTGGAGAAAATCGCCGGAGATGATGCGGACGAAAATTCCGGTGCGGACGCAGGAGGTTCTTCAGAGAGCCCCGAAGCTGGAGCCGGAGGCTTACTTGGAATTCCTGACCCTATCAGTGGTTTCAGCCCAGAAAATCGGACTGGGCCTGGAATAAATACGGCGAGACTTCTTGGAGGGATTAAAGACGACTCTGGGGTTACTTCGCCAGAGCAGCCGAGAGTAAAGGCAGCACCGCCAAAGACGCAGTTTCTGTCTGCTTCGGCAGCCTTGGCAGCGCGCTATGCCGCTGAGAATGCGAAAAAGAAGATGAAAAAGAAGCAGCTTAAAGCAAATGCGTCGACTGCGTCGACTACGGCACAACAAGGTGGAACGACTAGCGCTTCCACAGCGAACACAGAAAATGTTGCTGGAATCGGCGATGAGATTGCGACGACGGAACCAAAGCGACCAGAGAACCAAGAGGCTTTTCCCCTCATCGACGAGACTGCTAGCACAGAAGCCTCAAAAGCAGTCAAAGCCGGAGAAACTGATGTCAGCCCTCAAAACTCAGCAGAAAAAACTACCGTGCAAAACGCTGCGAGTAGTACTAGTGCTGTGCCAATGCATCAGCAGAGTGCACCATTAGTTGATAAAAATGATCCTCCTGTTGCGGCTGCGTCATCAAGCAGTTCCATAGCAGTTCCGAAAATACAAGTTGTGGGTAGCGTCGTCGGTGCAGCTACTGCGCTTGGGAAAACGCCGTCCCCGGTTTCCAGTCCACCACCAGTCATCATTCCTGGCGCCTGTGTCGTTCCAGTAGCATCGCTGGTAGGCTTCAGCCCAGCGGCAGCATCGTCGAGTACGAGCAGTGCTGCTGACAACAGTGCTGTGGCTTCAGTCACGAAGGCTATCCCACTTGTTCTAGGAGGAGTCAGCACATGCACTAGTATAACAGCTGGCGGCGCTAGTATTTCTTCTGCTAAAACACTGTCAGGCCCCTCCAAGATGAACAAGGATCCGTCCGCGAAGTCTGCCGAAGGTACGGCTGGAGTAGTTGTGGCAGGTAATACTTCTAGCGCAAGCAGTAGTTCCGGAAGCCATGCTGCGATTGCGACCAGAAGTGCCAGCTCTATACCAACGACAGCGGCAACATCTTCATCGTCATCAACTGGAGCAGCAACCAGAGGAGCAGTAATCGCTGACAGCGGTGCAGGAGCGGCATCAAGTTCAAATGCGGTGACATCATCATCAGCCCCAGGAGACCAAGGAGCAGCCAAGAAGAAGAGTAGTAAAATTCAAATAATTGACGGCGTGGAGTACCTGAAAACCAAGTCCGGACTGGTTCCACGATCTGTGTATGAGCAGGCGTGGGCAAAGCACGGCGGGCCACCTAAGAAGAAGCAAAAACGCGGAGAGCAGGATGGGCCACCCGTCGAGCGGAAGTGAGTTTTCGTCTAGCACGTCCTCATCCTCAACATGAACAACACACCCTGCACAACCTAGAGGCACTAAGCGCCCCTTCTTCCACGGTGCTTTCTCTTTGCCTGCTTAAGCTCTACCCTGCATGAAAAATTAAGGTCGTCTTGTATGAAACAATTGTCAGTGTCCTCTCATCATGCCAGAAGGTGGCTTGGGCGCTCTTTTCCCCCTTCTTTTTCATTACCCCTGCATGCGACTAGACTACACACAACTAATGGCACTTTTGGGTATTTTCGCTCTTTTCCTCTACAGAGCGCAAAATCTTTCACCGCAATCACAGTAACGAAATACTCCTCAGACGGATCGTCTGCATCCGTCTTAGCACCCTCCTCTCTCATGCATACTCAATTCAACATCCACATGACACAAATTCATCGCTTCGCAGAAAATTCACAGGATGTACATACTTATTTTCTCAGTGCCTCAAGACGGTCGCGGCAGTGGTGAACCTTGGCTTTTTAATTTCTATTTTGACTCTCTTAGCTTTTGCTTTTCGAGGGATTTACTGGTAAGAGCGCGATTGAAGAAAGTGCAAACATGGAGAACCATCTCGCAATCTTTTCTTGGACGGAAAGTGTCGTCTGTGTTCAGTACTACAGATGAAATTTCATGATTATATCTCTCGTTGTCAAGTTCCAATCAAGGCAAGTATCTTTCCAAGCCTAAAGAATGAAAAATTCGAATCATCAACCTTAAAAATCCGTAAGCAAAGCGAAATGAATGCTGTACTACTACCGAATGATATGAAACAAAGCATTAGATGAAGGATGGCGTCTGTAATGCTGAAACTGGGAAAAATGGACTGCAAAAAGATCTCTCTGGAAATTTGGACCATCTCCCGCGATCTTCTTGATTTATCCGAGCTCCGCAGTCATGATGTGATGAATTGAATCTTCATAGCACCAAGATCCTTCTCAAATTTCAGAGCCTTGATCTTAAAATTGTGCAAAGGGTGAGACGGGCAACGCCCTGGGTGGCAGGTACTAGGTATGTAATTTTCCCTGCCTTTGCTCCTAGTTTTTGATCATATTAAAAGCGTAGGGGCATTAGCGTAGTTGTTAAGAAGATTAAGAACTCCCCCCTACGCCGGTAGCTACGCGGAAAATATGCAGGCAGGTGCTTCACGGAACTCGCTCGCGATACAAAAAAAAAGGGTAACCGATTGCCTTTAGTTGAACGGCAAGATGGTGGAGATGTAGTACAATTCGTGTCTAAAAGGAGTGCAGTTCTTCTTTTGTCTAAGATCTGAGGCCAACTGGGGAGCAACTTTATATATAATTTTATTGTCTAAGATCTACGACCAGCTTTCAATTGGATCAGTTGAGATCGGAGTGGTGGTGATCTCAAATTTGCAGCCACTTGCTCACTTCAAGTCTTTTCACCGCAGATTGGGTTCACGTAAGCAAGCTTGTAATCGCGCGTATGAAATTGGCACCCATCCACCACAATAAACGCTGACAACTTGATCTATGACGCAGGTGTGGGCTTTTCTTTTTTAGGTATAGTGTTAAAGTTGTACGTTGTCCTTAATTATTTCCGGATTCGTAGTCTCGCTCCTGAGAGACCTTCGGCAGAATACTTCTTGGAAGAGGGGAACCCTCCGCACTAGTGCCGGCAGGTCCGGGCCAGGGGGCCGCCCTCCCCAGATCGGGGGGGGTTTCTCCCTCTCTCTCTCTCTCACTTCTTGGAAGGGGGTCTCTGTTCTTTTTTCAAGGGTTACGATAGACAGTGCGCATTAGTTACAAGTGGTTCATCGGTACTACAAAAGCAAGTCTTTTCTACTTCGATGAGAATATATATGAAATCTAAATGGGAATTCAAAATGACGGTTGGTTGATTTGCGGTTCTTCGTCCGCAATCGTCTTGCCCGGTGTTGCGACGAATGTTTCTGACCGCGACAACCCGGTGTGGAAAATTATCGTAAAAAAATCATTTAAGTCTCAGAAAATAGCTTGAGAATTTTACCCGGTTTGCTTTCCCGCGATCATTTCCTCCCATCACGTAATTTGAGCAAATCTTTGATGCGGCTTCGATTGTCATAGTCAATCGTAATATGGTGTTAAAAATGAAATGCACTCCTCACAACTCGTGTAGCGTTTTCTACCAGCCCTATCAGTATTAATAAATGACCTTTTATCAAGAAAGCCATGGCACTCCTCTGACTGACTCACAGACGAGGATTTTCACTAGTCCCTGTTATCACTCTCCCTCGGACATAAACTCGAGATCAACACTGTAGGAATGAGGAAGATTTTGTCATTGATGATGTAAAAGCACTATTACCTCTAGGTACCTTTGGCATTTTCTTTCCAAAACTTATTTGGTGACTCGAATATTAGCTCGCTCGGATGCTCAACCAGCGGGGCAGCATAAGTTGGTTGGATATACTGAATCACTGAACAAGTGATACAGGTTCACCCTGTGGAAGGTGGATAGACTCCTATTCTATCCTATATTTTTTACACGTTGTGCGAAAAAAAAGTAGCGATTATACTAAGAATTGCGTCTTCGCGTTTAACCAACAAGTACCTTCACACGAATAAAACTACAAGTGATGCTGAACTACAGCAGCACCATGGACGGCCTTGCGCCTCGCTCGACGAGGCAACAGACAGCGGAAGTAAGTGCGAGCAGCCATCAAGTAGAAGCTAGTTCGGGTAATGTCAGTCTTCACGATTTTTACTCCGGAAGACGAGAAGATCAACAATTGGTGGTGGTCTTCTTCTTCAACAACTCTACAGCATGAACAGAACAGTAGATTACAGCATTCATGGCACATCCATGAGTTTCAGAACTTCTCAGGATTAGCAACAGCACACTAGTGAAGAACAACAGGTTATGAAGATGAACTACGACAAGCATATGACCGACATGTTGCACACCTACATGGATGAACTGGCTGTACGCCATGATCAACAAGTTGTACAGGAGGAACAGCTGCAGCAAGCTGAAAAACACGATCATGAAGAATGCTGGGCTGAAGCTGTTGCAGCCGCCAACGCCGCAGCCGCAGAAGCAACCGCGCACGCATACCACATGCAGGCACAATACATAGAACTGCTGACTAGAAGAGCAGCGGTCTCCTCGCAACAAGCAGGGATGCCAACATCCTCAAACTCAAAGTTGTCAAGTATTCAGTCATCAAAAACAAGCACAACGTCGCAAGTTATTTCTTCATCCCACTTGTACGATGTTGAGGACGAACAAGGGCAACAGAAGCAGATGCTATCTTTACACCAACCAGCACTCCCCGCATCGAAAGATCTTACCTCTTCGAACTGTGGGAACTTTAACTTAACCTTTCATCGAGATGTGCGACATGATGTTGATCCAAGAACAGAAGTCAGATCAGAAATTAGAACGAAAGCAAAAACTGAAGTAGACTCGAACCAGACCGATTATCAAGCAGTCAACATGGAGAATTGTGGTGGTCGTGGTGAAGAACTGGCACCACAACACCATGAAGAAGGGCTCTCTGAATTCCTATCGTATCATAGCAGCCCGATTCTACACCATACTGGTCAACTGGCACTTGTCGCCCATGATACCCTTTCAGCGACGCATGAGCAGCATGATTACCATGAGATGAACCGTCGGCGCAACTACATGTCTCACGACCAGCGCCATCATCTGTTTTTGTCGATGAAAAACGAGAACCAGCAAAAGGATCAACTTGATGCACGGATGAGTGGAGCAGGCCCAGTGCACAAAGGTCGTGGTGCCACGAGTATTGTCCGGAGCCGCGACGATCCAACTGGTGGAGGAGTTCAAGGACTAACTAAAGACGGTGCTTCACATACTGGAGGAAAAGAAGTTATATTATAACATTGACAAAAGTATTAAGGGTACTGTTGGAGGTTTTTCTAGTCCTGTCACTTATAATGATGAGAAGGGTGCTCGTGGGGGCGCAACTACTAGCTGCCCTTTAAGGCCTCTTCTAAGGCAGGTGCGCCAGCAAAGAATCAGCTGCTAAAAAAATCATTATCGCACGCGACAAAGAACTCCAAAGGTGGATCGTCCCACAAGGAGGAAAAAACCAAGGGCCCAGGTGGTGGCGGACAAAAGGAAGAGGAGAAAGAATATCCTCGAGCGGTGGCTGAGAGAATATTTGACTTACTCCAAATTATGTACCTTTATAGTCGTCATCTCATTTGGGGCCTTACTTGCTAGTCTTAGGCACATTCCCCTATACACAAGTGTCCCTCCACTGCTCGCACAGCCCGGCCGCAAATCAAGATTGGCTACCTTAGTGTGTACACATTGAGGTGGCTTAGGTCCAGCGACGCTTAAGGCCATGCTGGAGGAGACGGGTGGCTCCTCTCCTCTGCCGGTAGTGGTTTGACTCATTGTAGTAGATTCTTCGTGGGAGGGTCGATTGTGTTTCACAGGCAACTTTTTCTGTTTGGGTTTTTCCTTCCTCCCCCACTCCTCTTCTTGTACATGATTTCTATTATTGTGTTTCTCATGATCTTTTTTCTCTAGGTGATTCCTTTTCTTCTGTTGAATGTTATGTCCTCTCCTTTCGTCCGTTGTTGTTCTCGTCCTCGTTGTTCGTTTGTCAGAAATGAGGCTCCTTGATAATTTCTCTGACCTTTATATTCCTAACTAATAGTAACCCTTGTGTCTTTTTTGTTTTCAATGGGCAGAAGTTAAAAGCCGCGAATAACCTCAACAAGAAGAAGAAGTCCTCCGTCAACAATAGCGCTTTAGCAAGAGGAGGAGGAGGAGGAGGCGCTGAGGATGGAGGAAAGAACCGTACTGGAGATGGTGATAACGCCTTAACGGGAGGAGGCGCCGAGGGAGGAAAGAATCGTACCGGTGGTGGAGGTGGTAAGACTGTAATGCATCTAACGCAAAAGTAGCCATGCCGACAACTTCTGCGGCTACGATGGATCATGTTGACGCAAAACCCTTGAGCAAAGGCGATTCTTGTGATAAAATTGATAATTCTGCTTTTTCCACAACCGCCGGCGCGAAGACGGTGTCATCGAAGACTGCTTCTTCGGGGGGGAGAATGACCTCTAAGAAAAAGAAGAAATGGGAGAAGAAAGATCCAGCACACCCAACACCACCTCGAAGCGCTTCCCCTCCTGATCCTGTAGTACTTCAACCCGGGTATCTTCAGGCCTCCTCTCGCGGGCACGTGGCTCACCACCAACAACATCGTGTCCCTGTGCTGCGGCCCTTCTTACTAGCTCCCGAGCATGTCATGCATTTCAACAACATGCAACAAGCACATCACGCTGCTGAACAGCAACTGGTGCCCGCTAGAGCAACGCCTCTGCCTTCTTCCACAATGCTGCCAGAAAGTGGACCCACTGCAGCGATGGGCCCTCATAGTCATGGTAGTGCAATGCGTATGCCTCTACTAGGCTATCATCCCGCGAATCCATAGTTGCCTTTCCCTCAAGGATTCTTAAGCCTGCAGCACCACGCGCACGCAGAGGCTTTGATTTCGCAATATGCCGCTTCGCAGTATCATGTATCCACTAGCATTCCTCAGGCGGACCAACATCACGGGAAGTAGAAAGATTTTTGATTATGATTTTTCAGGATTGAAGTTCTGCCGTGACAAGACAGATGCGACCGTGGTGCATGTGTCTCTGATAAGGGCGATAGAGCTTTCAAGCTTTTTTTGAATACTGTGACGACAGACTCGTCGCGGAGCTTGACCAAACTTTAGGTACTGAAATATAAAAAACAAGAGGACGTCGACATCGAGAAGCAACAGGCTAAGACAAATACGTCAACAAGAAGGTCGCCAGGATGATCCCTGCATTGAGCATATATGAGTGCCATATCGTGTGACCAAGACTGTTGGCAGAGACGGAGATGTTGTCTTCATCATATCTAGAATTTAGACTTCATTATTGTTTCTCGTGCCTACATCATGATGTAGGAGCGAACTTCGCTGATGGAGTTCCACTAATAGGGGTTCAGCCATTTACAAGTGCCGCTGAAGCTCGAAAGAACGTGCGAGGCCGAACCAAAGAATGCAGAAGAAGTCGACACGAATGAAAGAGAGGCGATTTTCAATGTGCCAGCAATTCTGTAGATGCAGCGAGAGGTCAGAGACATTCATTGCTGGTGTATTGCTATTATGACGTTTTAGGCAGGTATGTGAGCGATCTAGTGAATTGATTATGAGCGACGCGCGAACAGCATGATTTTGATGGAGCCTTGAGGTGTGGTAGGTTTCTGAAGAAAGTAGGATAGAGAGCCATGGTTTACGTTGAGAGACAAAATTTTGGATGTAAAACCGTCTCACTGATATCGTGAAGTTGAATGCGATCGCAGTTCGTGAGTGTCTACGTTTTTTTCATTTACCAAACCCCCACTAGGGTATAATTTTTAAGACGAAAATAAGTCGTTTTCATCGTCGACGATCCTGAAGTTAGTGGTCGTCAACCGGCACAGAGAATGTAAGACGAGGATGTTTCTCGTCAACAATAAACATCAGCATAGTCAGAATGGGCGGCGTTGCGAAGGATGCCCAGGTAAACGACCGCTCTGTAAGCGGATGGACAAAATCAGAGATCGGTTGGAGCACCGGAGAGGAGGAGCATGCAAGTTCTATCCATTGGATTCGGCAAGAACCATGGGATATCACCGCTCAACAGGAATACGTTCGACAGCAGCTCGCGCCGCCCCTGAAGTCGGAAGCGCCGTTCTTCTACTGCTTTCCGCTCTTGCTCGCAGGCAGTCTTTTTATGCTGCTTCACCGACTGCTGGCGCCACGAGGAGAGGAAACGAACTCCGAGCAAACACAGCGACAGCAGCGATATGAAAATATTATCGCGCCTCGTGGCGGAGTTCCTCGTCATAGGAATAGCGATGGACGAAGTAGAGGACGCTCCTCCCCAGTAGATGACGAGGAAGCTTCTAGAGTTGTTCTTCCCTTTTCTACCTCACCCTCCGATACTGGAGAAAGCAGTAGTAGTGAAATACTGGTCGTCACCTGGTTGAGAAATGCGATTTTTAACGTTTTTATTCCTGCGCTGTTTTTACGGCATCTCTGGATTCTGGACGTAACTGGTGAGATTGTCCGAAAATATACATGGTTTTAAGGCTACTTGAGAAAATCCAAATCCATCTTTGCCGCCAACATCTGCTAGGCCTTATTTTCAAGGTAAATAAAACTGGGAACAATAGAAGATGCTCACCGAAAAGATGGATTTATAGCAGTTCCAATGGTTGTCTCCAACCGTACACATCTGGTGGCTGCTCCTCTCTTTTCTTCTGGTCCGCAAGTGCTGTTTTGTGCCGAAGAAGTCGAGAAGCGCCGCTGCGGATCATGGGAACAGGAGCGAAGATCCTACTGGCTACAATTTCGGGATAACGTGCTCGAGAGGGCAGTTTCGTACTGGCGCTCCTTTGTGGCCACGTCGGGGAACAGGTTTTCGACCGGATGGCGAGTTTTACATTGACGTCTCTGACGAAGAAGCTGAGGACCAAGAAGGTCTAGACGTGAACACCAACAACTTCTCTAGTCCAAGTGACGACGAAGCTCCACAAGATGGAGAGAGGAACAATTATCTTTACGAGAAGTCGCACCAGTTCTATCATCCTATAAAAAAAGTAGGTAGGACCACCACATCTTCATCTAGATCTACTACAGCAACACCAGACGACGAACGAGAGGGGTTCTTTGAACGAGATGACGACGGAAGGCACTCTCCTGATGACGACGAATGCGAATTCTTCCACGGACAGAGGGAAGACCCCGTGCTGAAAACCGAAGCAGGAGACATTCACATGACCGGTGATACGACACCACCCCCGCTGAAGAGCGCAGGATCGGGGCCAAGCCTTCACAACTTCATGCTGTCGTCTGCTGGAACGACAAGAGCGTCTACCAAGGCATCAACGCAAATATCGACTCCCTCGGATCAGGAGGTGCATCAAGATAACACCAACAATTATTTGAAAACACCATGATTTAGACTTAGAGTTTATCGGGATTATCAGATTTACATTGTGATTGTTGTATTTCTTTGCTGCTTGGCAGATTCTTCTATTTGATTCTAGTACACTTTCGCATTAGCTCTTTGAGGTCCGTTGGTTTTTCTGAAAGATGGTAAGCGCACTTGTCAAATCTAGGTCGAAAGTGCATCGAGTGCAGACAATGGACGAGAAAGCGGCAGCCTTTCGCAACTCGACGAGTGTGATTTGATCTCATCCGGCTTGGAGAAACAGGAGGATGTTGGAAGAGGAATCGAGACGTGGAGGATGCCTCAGGCCTCAATGTCGGCGCTCAGTGTTAAGGCAAACATTATATTATTGTAGCGATGGTGCACGTCTAGGTGAACGTGGAGATGGATAGTAGGATAACAGAATTTGAATATATGACTCAACCACGTGGGGAAAAGGGGACGCGTAACGCATATGCAAGGCAAGACGTGCTAGGCGGAGACTGCTCCGCAGGGGTCAAGAATCGCCGTTACCCCTCTGCTGTTCTAACACGGGCGACGCCGCGGAAGGATGGTTACTACTGGTTTGTAATGGCTGCATGATGTCCTTTCTCTATCCTGTGGTCGCCGATGCACTTGGTGCGGAAGCAGTTCAAAACTTGATTTGGTGGGATATAGTCGGAAACGCCCCAGTGTGCCAATTCGCTTTGTTTTTGATTGCAGCACGCTATGGAAACGCCTACGGAAACTCTGCTGGAGCAGCCTCCTCCTCTCAACATAAGCAAGGAGACTATAGAAGTCCATCATTGAAGATGTTCCACGAAGATCATAGTAAGAGAATTGAACAACGAGATCGAGATAGAAGGGAGAATGGTCGTTCTAGTTCGGAAGGTCGGAGCGGATCTTGGAGCAGAAGAAGTGGTCGCACTAGTTCAGGAGAGCGGCGCGCGCTGTTCGGAGATCTTAACTCATTGCCTTCAAGCCGGAGCTCCTCGCGCGAGACAGTCCTTACGATGTCTCGGATGGATGCCCGCTGGTTCCCGTCAAATGGAAAACTTCACCGGAATGCGAGAAACGAACGCTCGTCTAGTACGGAAACGAAAGACGTGAAGACTTACCAGAACACCGGGAAAGTCCTGAACACGAAAAATGGACAAAAGCAGGCACTGTTGAACACCTCGATGAATGGACATCACGCGAGCTATGGGGCAACGCCAAGTAGTGGAAATTCAGAGTTATCGCCGATTGGCTGGTCGTCGCGCTCACGAAGGCAGTCGCGCAGCGCATCGCAAGGTCGACGACCTTCTGAAGGTAGCGAGGACACGCTCGACACTGAGTCAGACTGCGGCGAGCCTGGTGACTATCATAACGTCCGAAAGTGGAATCGAGAAGGAGGTTCGTCTTCGTTCAGGATATGGCTCAAAAAGGTTTTCTTGGTAGCACTATGTATAATAAAGCTCGGTTTCTACATCTTTCGGATAGGGCAGTACCATAAAAGTACACATATGACAACTTTTACTTGAACTGATTGTGCCTTTCTCGTCTTCTACATCTAAGAAGAAGCACGCACGATCGACGGCGCGAAGTCTATGCTGGCATGCCTCTGGAGGAGCTGCTTGCCGCTTCAGAGGGAATGCGTTCCTCCACCATGCTCCGATCACGGTCAGCAAGGGACTCGTCTTCTTAAGGCTTCCACAAAAATCCATCTTGTTCTTGAGAAGCATCTCTACTTGATGCGGAAACCCCTGATGGAAGTGAAAACATGTCTTTGTTTGGTGTAGTCCCTGAAAGCATGTCTCTTTTTGGTGTAGTCCCTGAGCGGGAAAAACCGGTCGGTAATTTAGGGTGTGGTGTGTCAAGATGGATTGATTCAGGGAATTTCTAAAGTTCTGCTGTAGGGGGCTTCATTCCACGGGACGGCTTTCTTTCATGGTGGTCTCGGATGGGTGGACCTCAGGACGTGCCGACTCAGTATTTTGATTCCATTAATCCTCGACCCTCGAAAAGAGTTCCGTCGGTGGGAGTGCCGAGCAAGCGCCTGTGGTCGCAAGAGCAACGAACGCAGCCAGACGTGGTTCTGGGGTAATATAAGATCGATTTCGTTTGTATATTACCTAAACTCGCTAGGCACAATTCTATATTGCTTTTCTTGTAGTAATACGTGTTGTTTTTCTATGCTTCCACGTACTCCCATGAAAGGATGTGATGATAGTGTGCGTTGACCATAACAAGAGCGCCTCAGCAGGTTCGCACAGCACGCGCGGATTACGCCAGAGAACGTGCTTTATGGGTGGGTTGGTTTTCAGGCACGGCAATTTGGCGTCTTCTGTTGTAATGCTTACCAGGCAACATTGGGACGTGTAGTTCAGGCAGTCTCGGTAAGTGAGGTTCCCACGAGGATGCGATCGCAATGTGTCGAGATTGTACTTCTTCAACCAATTTTGCTCGCCATTGTCCTCGGGGTAGTTTTCAATGCCTGCAGCATCAAAATGCCACCGGCGCTCGACCGCGGTTTAGAGTATAATCTGGTTAGTAAGTTTTGTCTAAAATAACCAGGTACTAGACGTGTAGACATGTCACAGAACTTGGCAAGAAAGACACCAGAAAAGCAAATCCAGGCAAGACGTAGGTGACACGCGACGCGTTCACTAAAACTCAGAATTACATGTCGATTACTGGCGAACTTCGCGTTTGAATATGTCTAGCCTCAAACGGACCACTACAACGTTACAACAGGTTACTGGCGTCACCGTTTCAGGTGTGTTTGTATTTTTTTGCGGGTACCAAAGCTGACCTCTTTTCCATGAGCGTGCGCGATCGCCTTGCTTCGCGCGAGGTGCTGCAACTACTCGGTAGGGCGCTTCTAGTCCGTCTTGTCGTTGTGGGCACTATTATTGGTGCTCTTTTCGCGGGTTTCGAGCGTTCTCGCCTGCGAGCACTGGCGGTCCTCGCGGTTCTCTCGCCGCCTTCGAGCTTTCCGGTACTTCTCGTAGACCTTTTTCGCTTTCCAGGTGTGTTTTCGCCGCTGACGGTCTTCCTGTGGTCATTGGAGATGCTTCTGTGCTTCGGACTTCAGAACTTCGCGCTCTTCTGGATCAAAGCGTCTCATCAATACCCTGACGAAATTGTGAAAAAGAACCCTGACAAGAAAATGGCCGCACCATCATCATCAACCTACATCGAGAACAACGAACTTGCAGATCATCATGGAGAGCTTCAACACGGCAGAGAGGAGGACACATTGATGTTGTCAACAGGAAATCACTTAACAGTAGACCGAGAAGTAGAAATGGACATAAGGCCACCAACAACATCCTCAGAGAAATTAAGGTCAGCTTTTACCCATCTTTCTCGGCATCTTGGTACCCTTTTCCCTTGGATTTCATAGGAAAGGGGGGTGTGGGAGATGGATAAAAGCTGAAGCTAAAGAAAAGCCCTCCCTCACTTGCATTAGTTCAGCAGCACGAAACCCTACTAGGCGGCGGAAACGCTCTAGAAAAATTGGCCGGGCTTGCATCGTCGCCAACAGGACACGCGGCGGCGACCGCGCTTATGGCGTTAGGGCGCCGCGCCTTCGCGCGCCCGAGGCTCCCCGCAGCACGAAGGCAGAAGAAATTGAGACGGGCTCGAACGTTAAAAAGCGAAGTTGATCAGAGCGCTACGACTCGCCAAGTATCTCCCGCCAAACCAGACACCGCAACGAGAGGTTCGAAGATCGGGCCACGAAAAGCGGCCTTGGGAAGCCAAGGAAGAACGATAGATCGCCATAATGAGAGGGAGCAGATGAATTTTCCGGATCGGGCAGAGAACTCGAATCTTTTGAGTGATTCGGTCGCGCAGAGGGAAGCAACGCCGACCGAAATCAACACAAGAAGTCATACCATTCGAACAAGGAATGTGGGCTCCGAAGTTTCGCTGCTACAACAATGGAGTGGAGGGGAGGTCTCAACCAAGCTGACGGTTTCTGAAAAGCGAAACGAGAAACCCGCTCGCGACTACTCCACAATGCTTGCTGCTATTCACGCGGGCTCATTAGACTATAGAACTGTGTTGAGATGATTTGATTTTTTTGATTGCAGTACCACCTGGTACCATCGTAAGTTTTGTTTTATGTAGGTGAATAATATATACTTTCGATTTCCTAGAACTGATGAAAAGTTGTTGAAGGTACTTGTATGATTAGATTCAGACTACCACGAACATGGAAATGAAAATTTTGTTTCTTATTTGCGGCCGCGGCACTTGCATGCCCAACATGAATACTGACTATAGAAGAGAATTAGAAGATGCGAGACGAAGAGGTCGGAGGTGCTCTGACGGGTACTTCTAACTGTATCGTGACTCAAGCAAGAAAGCCTTGATCGATTAAAGATTCCCATAAGTCTTGTAGTTTCACCCGGTCAGTCCTAAGCGCACAAATTTAATGATTCATGGGGAAGAGGAAGTGAAGGACATCTTGATTTCTCAAATTGAATACTGGATAGTTCGTTGACCTTCACTGGATGAAATATAATGACTACAACCACAACGATAAAAATCGTATTGGACGTAAAATTCTGAAGTTTATTTTTGCTAACGTACTGCGGGGCTTCACCTCTGGGGTCCCGCCTTTCATCATAAACGTAGACGTAGATGTAAAAGCTGTCAGTCAGCTTCTGACTCATTTTCCAGCGATCTCGATACCTGAGATGCGATGATGATGAACGTATTTTTGGTAACTATAATGAATTGAATGATTCGAATTTTTGGTATAGAGTGGGTAGTCCGGAAACATCGTTGATTCGAATGAATCTTTTGCCTGCCGCAAACCGCTTTTAAGGCGAGCAGCATGCTGCTTCTGTGAACTTGTACTACAAATTACTTTTTACGATTTCTGTGTCGTACATGTTTTCGAAGGTAGACGCAAAAGCATCAACAAAGTGACTGCAAGAAGTGGAGATAGAAGTTACCTTAGATCTAAGATCGCCAGGACGTTTATGCCCTCTGTCATCATCGTTGCCACCAACGATCTTCCAGAAATCGTGGGTGACCAGATAGATTAAGCCGAAAAGGTAATATTCGAAAAAGTTTGTATCGCAATCTACTCCAGATGACATTTATCGGTTGCTGCCACATATTTATCGGATAGTATCCCCATCGTCGTAATCACAGGTCATTCAGTTATTAGCATCGGGGGCTAGCGGCGCGTCGGGAAAGAGTTCTGATCTGTCAAATGTCGTTTCATTCTGTGTCAACATTGCAATATTTCGGTTCTACATTTGACCTCTGCAAAGTGCATGCTGATCAGGGAAGTCGGTAAAGCCAATTGATATGTTTGACGATGACCCAGAGTACACACACGCACACACAATTTCTTGGATCAGGAACAATATAGAACAAGGAAATTGTAGGAGCCTCCCATGGCAACTGAAGAATAGCAGTGTGCTTTAGCAATTTTTTGTGAATCCATCGTGGCTTGTATTGTGGACCCTGCAGTAAACCCTGAAACAAGCCGTTTGCATGACATCCAGAGATATTCTGTTGCTGATTTTCATCAAAAACAATGTGGCAAAGATTTTTTGGAAACTCAGGTCCGGAGGAGGGAGGCACAAACGCCCTCACTGCGAGTATAAACGAGTTGTTTCAGAGTCGGCCAGAAGGTACTTGTCTACATATGTCATTTCCACTTGGAACTGATTGAATCTTCCGTTTTGTGTATTGTAACCTTGAACTGCAGCGCATTGTTTCCTCTTCCGCTTCTGTGCAGATTTCCTCGTCTCCAGCGGTCTTGATGTGTGCGATGGCGAGTCTGGCGCGCAGGAGCATCCGAAGACCTGCAGACAACTGCCGGGCGCAACGGGGCGCGAGAGGAGTAGACAAGCAAGTGGAGGAAACCATTTACAGCATGACATGGAGCGAGGGGAAGGACAACCGGGTTTTATGGCACACACCAAGCAAAGTCGGCGTGCCGCGTCAGCAGCGCCGGCTTCTCCGAGAGACTGGCAGACAACACTGCGACCGTCCGCCAAAAGTTCGCGTACTATTAGCGGTAGCGGTTCCAGCGCAGGCTTGAGCAACCGGCGGTCGTGTGGAGGACCTTCGCGAAAGGACTTCCCGAAGGGGTTAGCGTCAGAGATTACCGGATCCGCGGGTCAAGCTCATCCTGGTGCTGCTGGTGGTGAAAAGACTTTGGCTGGTACAAGCAGTGCTAGCGTGCGGGAATCGATGAAAAGCAGGGGAGCAAGCACAGGAGCAACAGTGTCATCGGCCAGCACGTCTGCAGTTGAAAGGACTAGAACAACGACCACGTCGCCTCCAGTTACATTGCGGAATTGTCCTAGTGGCCAAACAATGCCAAGAGCGCCACCGGTGCTGGCTTGTAGCCCAGGAGGCGGGTACGTGGGCGCCAGCAGGTCGAGCCGCAAGAACGTGTATGGCATCACTGCTGGAGCTGGGGAGAGCCCGCCGTCGCTTGCGGAGTGTGGCGCGGCTGTCTTCGGTTTGGATCGCTTTGAGGGTCTCGACGCATCTTCTGGCAGAGGTAGAGTTTTTCATACTGTAACTGAATATAGTGCTGGTGGTAGTGGAACGTTGTTCGAAAATTCCTCCGCCAGTTCGGCCTCGGCTTCTTCTATGCGGGGACGTCGCGGCGCTCCGCGCTCCGCCTGTCTCTCGGCCTGCGTGTCGGCCCAAGACGGCATGGGAGCCAATTCGCCGCTGCGGCGACGAGGAGTGAGCCCCAGTTGTGTGGCGCCAGTAGAAAGTCCGGATATTCTTGGACCCACAAAAAGAATTGGACCACCACCCCCTCCATGCTCAGCAGAAGCGCAAAACAGGCAGCTACTCGGTTTTTCAAGCGCGGCCACCGACCACTCGTGGCCAACGTCGTATGGTCAAAGGGGAGCAGTTGGCAGTGGTGATGAAGTGATGCCAAGCACAGCGGGGGGCTTCTTTGGGCAACCTCTGGTAGATTCGGCTCGTGAACGTGGCCGGTCGCTGCAAGAGTCGCGTGTCTTTGGAGGGCAGATGATCGGGCTGATGATGCCGAGAATATCCCTCGGCACCAGAATCGGTAGTCGCAGCAGTACGCCGCGGTGTGCGAGTGGGCTGAACAACATTTTTAATCCGACGTCCGCTAACGGTGACGCTGGAAGAAGCCTGCATCTGTTCCCAACGCCGCGGTCTGCTGCATCGAGCGTTTCACCAAGAAAACGTGGTATCGAGGCGATTTCGCGAATCGGTTTCAGGACGTGTTCTCTTTCATCTGCAAGGCACTACGGTGTTCCAGAGGACATACGGAAGCAGCAGGAGGCCATCGATGCCCAAACAGCAACGGCGAATAGAGACTATTCGGAGCAGGAGCAAAGGGTTGTGCTCACGCCGTCCCTTGGAGGAAAGCGCAGGGAGCCAGGTGTGCTGGAGGACGATGGTCCATCGCGGGTGGATTCGCTCGCGTGCTCGCGCCAGGTGTCGTTTGATGCTGTCGTGCTTGGATCCGCAGAAGCGTCATCGAAATCGACGTGTCGCGAGGAGGATTCTTCTAGTCATGGTGCAAAAGAGACTTCTAGGAGTCGGAGTTTGACTCCTTTGCTGCAAGATAGTGCAGCTGATAATAGTTGCACTAGCTCCGGTGCTCCTGCACTGAAAAAGAGAAGGCACAAGGACAAAGCGCGTGCTTTTCGTGCAGAAGTGAACGAGACGCGGCCACACCAAGAGGCGATTAAGGATGACACACATGCTATGGATACTCGGTTGCGCAGCCTTTTCCGTGGTGATGCGCAGGCAAGCGAGACGTCGCTCAAGGCAACCGAATCCGTGAGGCTTACTTCCACGGCTAGCTGGGCTCCCGCGAGCCGAGCCGGCAGTTCGGCGCCTGCGAGTCGGACGGTCTCCAGCGCGCATGCAGCTCGAGCAGTCTTGTGTGATATTGAAGATACCTCACGTGCGGAGTCGTCCGGAAGCACCACTGTTCCACAGCTCATCAATCTGGCAGCTACAGCGCCAACCTTTTCTGGGAAAGAAGATTTGCAGCCTGAGAACAAAGGCGCGTGCGTCGCTAACAAAGATGTCGGCTCCGCTGTGAAAGTAGCAAGCACAACGACAGTCGAAAGGGGCGGTCCGCACGGACGGAAGCGATTACATCACCACAACCTCATTCCCCCTGATGCGGAAGTCAAGCCGTCTTCTCTCGCGGACGACGCAAGCAACTGTGCGACAAAGAGTGTGAGCGAATGCGCGGAAGCTCCAAGTCTAACCCGTAGCTCGAGAAACGGAGCTGCTACCACGACAAGGAGTCGCTCACCGACTCCACCTGCCTACAAAGCTTTGCCTGAAAAGCGTGCGCGGCCCTTTATTCCTGGTATTAGTAATCGGAAAGTGACATATCATCATGGATGCGCTATCGGAGCGTCTTCTTCGGAAGGTAGTCAATCCATCAGTGTCGATGTGCTCTCGAGACTGCAGCAGTTTCAACAACAGAACCGCACCGATATCAACGTGCATGTGAACACAGTAGGGTCGGCTTCATCACGTGATAACGCTGCTCGTGCACTATTATCCGAAAAAAATCTGCAATATCCTGTGATAAAAATTTCCAGTGATTTCTTGTCGCCAAAAGAGCCGGCCGCTGATGCAGACCAAGCTGCGGCAGGTGGGGTGACGAGACACTCGCCACGCGCTCAGAGGCTCGGACCACCTGGTGTTATCACCCGCATCGCGAACGGCCGCATCTGCGCTGCGACTGAGAGTGAGAACGAGCCGGCGGTTTATCCTCCAAACTCGGATCGAAAGGGCTATGCGCGCGAGCTGAAGCTGCAGTCGCTACAAAGCCGCCGAGCCGAGAAAAAGCGGCGGCAGGGGCTCGAAGAACAAGGCGGCAGCAGCTCCTCGACGTCGGTTGCTGCGCGACCACGCGATCCCCCCTCATGCTGGGAAGGTTCCGCCTCAGCTACGGCAGATCGGACGCGAGAAAATCACAGGAGAACGGAAGCGGCGACTCAAGGTGGAGGATCACGTCGACACGACGAGGAATCCGTGATTTCGAAACATAGTGGCTGCTCGGGGACAACGAGGACAGGCGCCGAAGAGACAGGCAAGGCATCCAAGGTGTCAATACTACTGCCACAGAACTTCAAAGTCGAAGACGGAAAAAGTGCAGGCTTTCTTCACCGCATTGTTGCAAAGACGGGTGAGGGTATTTCAGGAGATGCAACAAAGTACCGATTTTCGCGTGGGATGCTAGTGCCACCGAATGTGAATGCTCACGTGGCGGGTACAGGAAATTCGCAACCGATTTCTTCTCCGTATCGGGCTCGATTGTCGACCGGTCGAAAGATACTACTGTCTCCAGAGAAGGACGGCGTCGACATCTTAAGTCTGGACTCCGCAAGTTCTTGTTCTCCCTCGACATCTCTCAAAGACAACACCACGATTAGGCAGCAAGGCCATGCGGGCACGCAGGGAAATGGTTTTGGCGGTCCATCATCTCGAGGAGACGTCAGCAGAAGCACAAGTAAGGACGTGACTACGCGGGATTTTGTGGAATTGGCTTCTAAACAGACGAGTCCAACTGAAGTTGTGGCGCCTCCATCATCAAGCAGCCTCATGTTCTATCCAAGCCGTTTCAGTGACGAGGAGTCAGACAACAACTTTATTGTCATGACCTCAGTGGTTGGGGCTGCGGAGTTGCACAGCATGCATCCAGAGCGAAAGAACTATTCTACAACACCCGCACTTCATCACCAGAAGCAAATAGTGGGCACGTCAGTGGAAACCGCAAGAGGCGTCGGCTCTAGCATGCGAGCGACTGGCGGTACTGATCAGAACACCATTACTGTCGCATACGAGCCCACTCGCAGTAGTGGCGAATGCGAAGGTGTCGAACACAGGCAGGTTATTGATCCTGTAATACGAACACCGCTAGAAGACGATCGACACGCCGTAGAGACTGAAGTTGTCTACGCACCACTGCACCAAGGGGAAAGAGCAATCGTATCGAGTGTTGAAAATTCTAGTCTTCCGAAGACAGCCGCTGGCTTGTCGGGTTTGCTGAGCAGGGAGCGAGAGGGTTCGACGCCAGCAGAGCGGCGAGGAGAGTCCATGCATCTCCTGCCTTCGGCGGGTAGTAGAGGCAGCACTCCAGTTGCCTTCCAAAGTGTAGAAGTGTTACCACAGGAAGGAGACCGTTTCTTCCCGGAAGGTTCAACAGGATCGCATCCGGAGAGACAAAACAAGATTATTTCTAATATGCGAGCTTCCTTCGAGGCTAGTAAGGAGCCTAGCACAAGTGAGTGCGTCGTTTTCAGACCAAGCGATAATAGTGCTGGTTCATCGTCTGAGCACGAACACCACATCTCCATGAAGCCTGGTACAGATGGTAGTTTCGAAGAACAGGCTGCCGCAAAAGATCGGAAACAAGACGGCTTTGCGCATCTGCTAAGGGAGTTCGATCGCGAAAAGATTCTGGTCGTTTTGAATGAGAAGCTAGTGTCTCACGGACCAGCAAAAAGCTCTCCTGTCTATCCTGAGGACTCCTCCGTTGCGGGTATGTTCAACTCGCTCTTGCCATCACATGTCAATAGTGCCAGTCAGAACCACGCGAACCACGGTGCAATATTTGTTCCTCCAGGTCATGTGGAGCCTGTAGTAGATGTTCTACAGCAGGAACTAGACGAGAAGACCTCTGAACAAGGGATAGCAGAAGTCGTTGCAGGTCAACATCCGCACATGCAAATAGCGTCATCGCCAGCTGAGAATGAAGACAGTGCATCAGTTGATAGTCTGGTGCCCATCACTTCTGGCGTTGGACTCTGGAACAGAGGAAGTCATTTGATGACTCGTCGTGTAGTTGAGCCGTCTTCTCATCTACTAGTACGCGCAGCAGAGAAGTTAGTACCTGTACCTCGACCTGAGACTCCAGACCATGCAGCAGAGATCGTAGTACCTCCTGTACCCCCAGCTGAGACTCGAGACCACTCACCGAGTTGTACTAGTCAGTTCAGTGGAAAGCAAGTGGTTCCAGCATCAGCCGCTTTGCGAACCTTTCGCGGTCTCTCACGGGATCGACAGAGGCGGAAGATGCCTACTGACACTGGACTGGACACACTGCGTCGTGACGCATCAAGATCTCGGGCAGACGCAGTAGCTGGTCGGGCGTTTTCGAAGAGCGAGGTATCATGTAGTCCTCTTTTTCGACAGTCAGGATATGGTAGTAGTGTAGCGAGGCACTTTCTCATTGGGATTGGTTTTTCCGATAGTCTTGTTCGGCTTGATCTTCTATCAGAAGTCCGTATCATGACTTACAAACAGGAAAACAGCACTAGCACTTCCGGTTGGGGCAAGCCAGAAAATCCTTTCGCAAACCTGGACCCTAACGCGGTCTCGGTCGCTGTTTCTCCTTCCGACGGTTCGGTTGTCGTCGACGGATCAAGTGGTGGAAACGTTGGCTTCGTTCTGCGAGGTTCCTCTCCAGGAGAGGCCCCCGAGTTTGCGTTGGATGAGATTCAGAAAAATGCTGAGGTAGAGGAGGATCCCTTTCTGGTGTCTTTTTCTGCCGCGGAGAAGAGCACAGCAGTTTTGTGGCCAGAAGTCCAACTCGGGGTCGAAGAGGCAGTACAGCCCGACTGCGGTTCTCTGCAAGAAGATGAACTAGAGTCGGCGCCGCAGGATATGTCAGTAGAGAAGAGGAGTGATCATGATGCGAGTAAGCCGAATATTAAAATGAAGATAGAACAACAGCAACAAAATGAGAATTCGTCAAGGGAAGGGTCGCGATCCCCGCGATTTGGAAAGAGCACACCAGACGAGCACAGCGACGCTGCAGATTCTTCGAAAGATTTTATCGGGCTCCCACGTGCATTTGTTTCAGACGAGATTCAGCTGGAATCGCGACCACGGACACCTGAGGCAATGTTGCGGGGTGTGCGAGAAGCAGAATCGCGGCAACTACCCGAGAATACTGCTATGTATCGAGAAGTCGGAGGAGAGAGGACGGCTCTGATGATGCTTGACCACAGCGTGAGTAGCGGTAGCGAGCAAAGGAAAGTTGTCTCATTGGAGGAAATCGAAGCAATGTATCTGAGCCGCCGACAGGGAGTGGATACGAAGATAGATACCGGTGTTTCCCCAGGACCAGGCGAATCACTGCGGTCTCTGTCAGGTGCGCCGCCGCCACCAGTTTTGCACATCAATCATCCAGATCGATCTCTTCCGCACGGGGAACCTACAACTAGAACAGGCCACCAGGATCGACCCCAAAGAGCAGTTATCGGGGACTCGCCTGCGGCATCCCTTCTGTCGTCTTCAAGCAATCAGGAATTTAGCATTGCGGGAAGCTATGATGACGGTGCGGGCGGAGGCTCTTCTATGGGCGATGCAGGCGTTGACAGCTATGTCGCGACTCTGAACGAACCCGAATCGCTGCAGGATGCTTTCGCGCGAAAATTTGCGGATCGTTTTGCGAAGAACAAGGCTCGCGCAGAAGCGCGGGCGCAGCGGATTGCCCTTCGGCGGGAACAGCAGGGTGGGAAGCTTGAGGGTCGGATCAGGGATAAGCATGACCACAGTACCAGATTGCGTGGTCCTGCTGGTGGTGGAAGCAGCAACCATCTGCAGAGACAGTCTGCGTTGACCCGGGCAACATCGAGGAGGCATCCTCTGGGTAATCTCAGCTCGACTTCGAGTACACCGTCGGAAGACCATAAAAATGCGGCTACTGAGTACTTGCTTCATGTTCCGTCTGGAGGACGTGAGAGTAAGGCTCGTCCACGGAGCATGAGCGCCAATCTCTACGGAAGTAAAAGTAAACCGAAATTATATTCAGAGAGGCAGCACCAACAAGCGCAAGAAGGTACAACTGTACTGAAAGCAGGAGGTCAACGCACCAGAAAGGAACAGCATCGACATTGTTCATCAAAGCAGTTAGATTCGATCGGAAGCGTGGACTCGATTGATTTCGGTGGTGGCGTTCTGAGCATTCCGTTTCCTAAGCGCAATGGGCGAGCGTCCTCTTCACCGACTGCGGCGTCGCGACGACAGCAGCAGATGCAGATCGCGAAAATGAATGGAGCTGCAACAAATGTGCAAGTCGACCAGAGAACTTCAGGTCGCAAAATAACTAGCACAGAGCAGCCTCCTGGTGCAAGCACTGTGAGAAACCACGCGAAAACGCCTGCTGAGCGAGTTTCGAGCCGGACAGCAACACCCGCTTCACTGACCTCTGGAAAAAACCTAGGGAGTGGTCACGATACCCAAAAAGATAGAGACGGCGATGATGCAAGGGCGACTGCTTCTCCGACGCTGTCCGCGTACAAGCGGGGCCGTGATTACGGTGAGGCAGTGCGAAAAGCTCAGAAGGCACGCTCGGAATCTCGAAGTGCAAGTCCACCTCCCAGACGAGACCTTATACCGCCGAAGCTGCCAAGAGATGACGCGTTAACTACAGGAGTTCCCTCAACTAATACTACTTATGTGGATACACCGCAACTACAACTACAAGCTGGCAATCGTTACAATTTTTTTGAGGGGCTTGTGTCGGCTTCGCCATCTGACGGAGAGGACATGATAGAAGAGGAAAGGCATGGCGGAGGTTCCGCAGCAGTGTCGAGGCAGAACCCGAAATCTTCACGAGTATCTTGTGCTGGACCAAACAAGAACAAAGCCACGAATAGCACAACTCCTCCAACCGGCGTGAGAGCACAGGCAGAGGACCATGTAGGTGGAGTGAATGAGCAGAATTGTCAGGAGGCGGCGAGTACTGGAGCGTGGGTGGAGCAACAGAGCCGGCGAACGGGAGGAACTGGCGATGCAGGTGGTCGACTTGATTTTTCTCCAGGCCGGCGATTTGCTCGAAGAAGTGAAGGAATAGTAGATGAGACGCCTGTCGAATCCGCTGCTCCTGATTTTGGGGCGCGAAAATTGACAACGACATCAAATAGCAACCGCAAAGCAGAAGGATTGGACAAAGTGGCAGAAGAAGAGCTGGAACAGCAAGTACCAGGTGTCGTATCCTCTTCTGGTCGCAGGGCTATTGCGAAGCAAGAGGATGCAAAGGCACACGACAGCTCTGCTACAGAGTCGGTCTCGGAGGAGTGTTTGATGTGCAACCAGCGTGGGGAAGAAATGGGAGAGCATTTTTGCAAGCCTTGCGAACGCAAGATGTACGCTGATATCAAGAACAACTTTGTCGCGGAAATGACCGATCTTTTCCAGAAGGGAAAGCTCAATAGCACGTCGCTGGCCCCTTCTTCTACTCGTGCATTGTAGTGAGTCGTGCACCGGCTGGTAGCTCCGTCTAGTACCTTCTGGTTGTATCCAGTGGAAATAATGAACGCTGCATTTTTACGACAGAAGCACACATGTTGGTTTTCTTCACTTGATTTTTCTCGTGCAGTGAATAGACGTGTCATGATGATTGCGTTCATAAAGTTGAAGGAACTTGCATGAAAATCGGGCTTGAGCACAGAATTGCACAGATAAGAGGGCTGCATGGTAGAGTAGTGTTGCGCTCGAACACATTGTCTAGATCTGAAAATGTTTGCCTCATGATAAAAGTAAGCTAGAAATAATGTCATTTTCTGTTTCTCTGTCTGGCTGCACACAGGGTCACACAACTTTAACGCACAATTATTTGTTTGTTTTGATTCCTTGTTCAACTTGTTTATTCATACGACTTAGACCACAGTCACATCGTTCAACATTGGGCTATTTTTCAAATAGAGCACACTACCTCGAGCAAAAGAATGAGCCTTATATCTCGTTTTTTCGATCATTCTTTTACGCAGCTTTGTCAAAGTATCTTGAACATTCTTGCAGACGGAAGAACGGGGCTTGTGACTGTAGTTTGACCGGGGGAGAAGAGAATCGTAGCCACTCGTACTACATCACCAACAGGATTTCTATCGAAAAGGTATGGTAATTCGGACCGGAGATCGGGAAAGTCGACCGTTCGCGCATGTCAGAGCCGGTGCAGAGGTTTTCCTAGGAATCTTTTCTTTCCGTCCAGGTGCATTCCATGAAGGAGAACCGAGGGTGAGGAGTCGATTGATCCACTCGGAGACGATAAGGTGGTAGATAAAAGTTGATAATTTTTGGGGACTTCTTTCGGGAAACTCGGTTTTTTGGGGTTTTCGAATACTTCTTCTCGACAAGGAACTCTCGAAAACCGTAATCGTGTGGAGCTAGGGCGGAGAGATGTTAATGGGACAGAAGTTCTTTGAGAAGAAGGAATAAAAGAATATCCGGAGCGTTTCCCCGCCCACTCTTTTTTCACGTAACGTGACAGACATAGTTCACTGAAGAATCATTCAAGTTCTAGAGTAGAAATAGTAGCAATAATAGAATAACACTATCGGGAACGAACTGTCTACCTGAGTTTTCTCTGCTGTCTTCGAGATGAATTATCCGCGCTTCCACAGCATCCGCAAGGATGTGGCTCCTGGAGGTCATATTCCTGGTATGGCAGCCACTGCGTCTGGATTTGCGAAGGCAGGTAGCTACAAGCGAGGGGGCTCGCTCGGTGGCGCCGGAATAGCGTCTTCGAGTAGCGGTGCGGGTGGTGCTCGAGGACAGATGAAGATGATGGGAAGCAATCAGCCTGGCGGTTATGGAGGCGGAGGCGCCTCAACACTAGCTCAACAGCAAGTGATGAACACTAGCAGTAGTAGAGGCTTCGCGAGCCGCGCAGGAGGTGGCGGCTCACATTTGTCAAGAAGCGGTAGTCTAGGATCGATGCTCCTGACAAAGCCCGAAGCGGATCCCAGAAATTGGTTCCTCAGTAGTCAGCGCAAAGAATATAATCTGACGGGAAAAACAAGGAAAGAAAAAGAATCCTTCCAGAGTATACCAGCATTGCCGACACTACAGTTCACTCCGGAAAGCACATGTACCGCATATATGTTTGTTGTCAACGTTGTCTTACAGTGGTCTTTTTAGTCCGTCTTCGTCCTATACTTTCCTTTGTAACTACTGCCCTGTCTGGGCGTCGTCCATAGGTTTTTTCTACATCTGATTTAGTGCATGATTTGGCAAACAAATGAACTTTCAGTTGGTGCAGATCCGCAGGCGAAGGTGAAGGCACAAATGTCAGGCTTGGACGCCTGCTTCTCGGATACTGTCAGGCATATCAACGACTTCTACTTCCGACCCTATGTGCGACCGGATTACACCCGCAGTGCTCTGGTATCATCTTGTTCGAGCAGACGAACGTGTTTTCACTTGTTCTCTGCGTGTCAGTGTCCATCAGTCCGTATGTATCAGGCAAAAAATTATGAGCCTATGTGCTGGATGGAAGTTGTTGTAACTTCATACTTGGATTTTTCATCGTCTGATACTTTTTTGGGTTTCATCACATGTTTGTTTCGCTCTTGCCCAATACTCAGGTACCAGATCACGAGGCAAAGCGGCAACAGCAGTATGGGGCAAAGAGGTAGGGATCTTCGTGGCGTGAGCCAGTCATGAAGTTCTGGCTGCGTATGAACTGCGGCGCGGTGCTTCAAAAAAATTTCTGTGCATAGTTCTAGGTATCCATCGCATTGATTTAGACGTTTATCGCATTGTTTAATTTTTGTTGCTGCAAGTACCGGTAGTACCATGACGATTTAACCAAAGAAACCTTGTTCATTGAGAAATTGAAGCGCCGCAGCACAGATTGAAAATAGAGATCTTTCCCCAGTAAAACCACGGATAAAAAGTAAGACACGTCACAAGAACATGGAAATCGTCCTCGTACTGCAATCCAAGTTTCTGAATGTCATGTCTCTGCAATTGGCATGGAGAATAGAGAAAGACATATCTCGTTCACGTTGATGTGGTCACAAACGCAAATTGTTGGACCCCCCTCGCTGATTATGTTCCTTCAGCAAGAATCCTGTCACCTATCTAGATCAATCTTCTAGCTGAGGTCGCACTGCGTTGCGTCATAAAACTAAAAGTCTGATACATTAAACAGTAGTAGTACAACACTCGTGCTACTGCGGAGAAGATGCATGGAGGATAAGCGGGAGTAAGTCCCACGGCGCTGGTTGCGCAATGTTGTTTCCCTTTGTTGTTTAGAGCGATAAGATCTGAATATAATCCTGTCTTGATTTCTCGCGGCAACAGAAAGCATTTCGAGAGTCATGAAAGAAAGCAAGAGGTGATTGATAGAAACTACCTAGAAGTAAACCATCACGCAGTGTGCAAGAGAAATCACAATCGAAAAAAGCTGTATCTATCGAGAAGGTTTCATTGTTATTGTACCTTTGCTTGGTCTTGAATAATATGACAGAGAAAAGAGGCATTCCACTTTTTTGCGAGTTTTAGATTCAAACGAGCCTTGGTAAAAAGGGCGACAAGAAGAACCAACTTTCTAGTAGCTAGCAGATTTTTTATATGTACTAGTAGTCAAAAGGTTCTTCCTACTTTTCTTCGCTGAATTTTTCATAAGATAGAAATTGCAAAAATGACGACCGCGCAGCCGCAGACGATTGTGGAGTTCCGCGCAGGTACTTGGTTCTCCGTGGTTTTTGCTTGTATACGAAGAAGCGCTACGAATCTTATACAGGTGAATGGAGGTTATGAAAGAAATCTTCAATTATTTTCAAGCTCCCATATTATGACGATAGGAATATATGTATGAACAAGAAGTTGAAGACTCTTGTTCGTTTTCTGAAATTTTTCAGGTAAAATGGACTGGGACGGGAAAATGGTAACACCAGATAAGAGGAAAGGGAAATTACAGCTTATCAAGGATGCTGAAGGTTTGCACCATGTATTGTGGTGGGATAGGGAGAAAAACGAAAAAATAGACGACTACGTAGTTGTCGAGGATGCTTACCTCCAAAAAGTGAACAAGTGCACAACCGGCAGAGTGTATTTCGTTTTCCTATCTTCTCATGATTTTTGATCTTGAAAAGATTGATGATATTCTCTATCTATGTGGACAACAGTTCTTGTTTAATCATCTTTTTTTAGTAAGTAGGTTAAAGACGCGGCTTTGAATAAAACTTTCGAAAATCTTTCCAGATATATTCTGAAGTACACGAGTAGTTCTGTCCGGGTTTTCTTCTGGATGCAGGAACCAAAAGACGACAAGGATGTGGACATGATCAAGAGATTTAATGATGCCATAGGTGCAGATATACCTGCTCCCCCACCGGCTGCCGCGGCCTCAGCAATTGCTGGTAGTGGTAGCGCGGCGTCGTCCTCAGCAGCAGCTGCTGGCGGGAACGCTGCTCTTCAGGCACAGCTCTTGGCGCTTTTGCAGAATGCAAACCTGCAGGGTCTTCCAAGCAGAGGGCCAAGAGTAATGTTGTTTTGATAGAAATTGCAATGTACTAATCGTTAGTGTTTAAGCAAGCACGACTAGTTTATTACCTCGGATATACTTCTCGCTCACTCGTTAGCCGCATCAACCTCGTCATCATCCGCTTCGCTTCTAGGTGAGCCTCTCAAATATTTTGAAGCCGGACGTGCTCTTAACGCTTGCGGAAGACGCGGAAGCGCTCAGAGAACTAAAAACGCATATGCCGAGTTCGCAGCAAGAAGACCAGGACGTCGTAGGTACTGACCCAGATTCACTCCAGCAGTAGAATGAACATGTTCAGTATAAAGAACAGAAATGATCTTGATGTTATTAAAGGTTGCCTACGTCCAACTAGAATTTGCACAAATACTAGATGGGTAGTGCTTACTTATCTCACGGTGTATACCTGTAACACCAGTTTTTTGAAAAGGAAGATTCTGACTTTATTGTTCAATTTCAATCTAATTCAAATTTTTGCGCTTACCACGACACCACAGATACGCTTCATTCTCCGCAGCTCAAAGAAAATATGAAAGTGTTGTCAGAAGCCATCTACAGTGATCAGCTTCCAACGCTGATGACTATGATGGGATTACCCGGCGGTGGCAACGGTTCTGAGGATCCTATGGAAGTGTTGGCGAAAGCGCTCGAACAAAAACATAAGCCATGAGGAAGGAGGATGGAAGATTGATTACCCCAAGGAATTCCACAACTGACTTCCCTCGTCACATTGTCGTCTTCCAAGTCCCCTCATCGCGGCCATCATATCGAAGTCCCCTCTTCATCGCGGTCATGAGCTAGAAGTGGTCCATCTTGCGTCGAGTTGACAGGAGAAGTGTCCCTGTCGTGATAAAGGAAACGACACAGCGGCACTTCTGAATTCGAGTGCGTCTGGTTGTTGATTGACCAGTTGATGGTTGTCCATCAACATGACAAGTTTTTGTCCCACTTCCCATCGTGGACTGATCATCCAGGAGACCCTTCTCCATTTTCGCCCAACACACATATTTTTTGATAGCCTCTTCCTCGGTGCACCTACTGCGCTGTGTTACCCACGTGTATAGAAAAAAGCTATGGGAGAAAAGCTGGTGGTCGATGGCGAAGGCTTTTGTGCTGTAGACAATAGTATGGATGCTTGGCATATTTGTTCCACTTTCGAGCGCAAACGAACGCATTGGGACGAATGAAGATCTACTCTGTCTAGTAGCGTATGAATGAAGTTCTCTGGTTAATATCTGACTGAATGCGTCTCTATGGCTTTGATGTTCTGGCGTGTAATTGCATTAGATGATGACCGGTGAATGCTACGGCGATAGAAGTCGGTACTTCCAGGTTCTGTATTTTGAGGAAATGCTTTTTCTTGGTCGGTTCTAAACGCGTTTCTGGTACATCTTCCTGCTAATTTCTATCGTCGGTCGGTCCAACGTCTGGAACATCTACGTTAGACTGGAGCTATATTCTCTAGAAAGAGGATAATACCAACCTTCTCCACTTTCTTCCCTTCCCATGCTGTGCCTCCGTGCGTTGGTGCAAGATGCTTTCGGCTTCGATTCCTGGACTATCTTCTACACCTATCCATAATTGAGTTTATTACCCATTGATATTGTCGATCTCTGTAGTACGATGGATTAATTGATGTATGTCCTTAGTGTCACTCAGGTAGACCACGCAGACGCCACGAGGTTCAGTCGCATCCGAGATGGATTGCCATTACACCATTGTTATCATCATTGATTCACATCAATACTTTGCAGAGGCGCGATATAGGTAAATGCTTTCGCGTGGATCTTCCGACTTGTAGCGAGGAAGCAATCAAAATGTCGGACAAGCCTCAGAGCGTAGAGGTAAATGGGGGCACACACATGGCAGCTCTGACTCAGCAGCCTGGAGTGATGCAGCAGCAGCCGGGAGTGATGCAGCAGCCGCCTGGAGTGATGCAGCAGCAGCCTGGAATGTTGCAGCAGCAGCCTGGAGTGATGCAGCAGCAGCCTGGAATGATGCAGCAGCAGCCTGGAGTGATGCAGCAGCAGCCTGAAATGATGCAGCAGCAGCCTGGAATGGTGCAGCAGCAGCCGGGAGTGATGCAGCAGCAGCAGACTGTGGTGCAGCAGCAGACGGTGGTGGTGCAGCAGCAGCCTGCCCCCGTGGTGATGATGCAGCAGCCAGCGCCAGTGATAATGATGCAGCCAGTGGTAGTACAAGAACAGCCAGCCATGGTCGTTCAGGAGAAAATGGGAGGGTTCGGCCCGAACCTGGTAATGAGGCAGCAGGTCGGGGTGGCGGAAGTGGCCGAGGCACTAATCTTATGCTACAGGGAAGAACGCTAAAGCTATAAAGGTTAGAGTTCTCTTCCGCGACACAGTGCTATTCTTTGTCTATGCAGAAATATTATTTTCCAAAATAACCAGTACGAGTTGCAAGTGTTCGAGCAGAATGTGATTGGACCTAGCACTAGGATCGTCTTCAACTCCACAAAGGCCGCGCGCTCTCAATGGTGGTACGAAATACTTGAAGAACAACCGCGGTTTTCAAGAAACCATAGTCTTTGATGTCTTATAACTTACTTCAAGGACAAGGACAACGGTCTAGTAGTTTACCTAACTTGGATCTTCTAACATTCGGTGTGGAAATGGGCAATACGTATTCGATTTTTTCTTTCGGGGCTGATGGAATGCAGATTGGCGATTATGAAATGTCGGAAGACAGCTCCTTGGCCGAGCGTTGTTTCTGCGAAGCGTGCAGGGAAATCAATTTGGACGTAGTGACGAGTGATCACTCGTCGGCACCCATGATGCAGCAGTTGAATAGCAACAAGATACCGGTCGTCTCATACCACAAGCCCTTCAAATGCACGTGCTGCGCTTGTCCCTGTCTCTGCACAGATGCGTGCATGCCGCAAATCGAGGTAATTCTAATTCATCGACTTGATCTTTGCTGCATTCGTTTTATCGAGGTTTTTAGTTCCGGAACTCAGATACAAATGACAAGATTACCGAGAATCAGGTCAATATTTAAATTTGATTAGCAAAATTATCGACGCTTAGAGCACGTAGAAAAATAACAGTAACCGCCAGTTGCTCGTCATATTTCCTTTAACTAATATCTTCCTTCAATGTTCATCCAACCTCCGTCGATGGAGAAACGCATCAAACTTCCATGTTGATTTGTTCCGAACCTCAGCGATTTTTCTGTCGAAAGCATTCAAAATAGAATCAATAATTTCAGGTTCACGATGGGGTTGACCGTAGGAGGCTAGGCCACGTTCAGGATCACTGCCGGTGGTGCTCATCCATGCAAGTTGTCCACGGCCCCGATGGCCTTGCCAAATATCGTGTGAAAGGTTCACATTGTCAGTTTGGAGCCTGTTGCAGGTGCGGGGATGCTGAATATTATGGTGTAAACTGAGACTGTACAAGTGGAAAATCATCATGAGCTTCCGGTGGCCTTCATCCTGTCTTCGTATTACCTGCAATAAGTATGTATCTTGTCAGTCTTGTTCTATCGGATTCACAATCTAAGAAAATGAAGTCATGGACCTGGCGAATGAAGCACCAATCGGGAAACTTACGAAGCAGTCTCCTCAGGACCTGGCAGGCTTCGCGAGATCCTTGCTAGCAGATGCGGAGACCTTCTCCATTCGCATGCCCAGCACTACTCCGGAACTCGACATGAAGTTGCTCCTTGGTACCGAAGAGACAAAGTTGTTGAATAGTGCTGCATCGGGTAGCTGCTCCTGTAATACCAATGCATAAACATATCTCACTTTTCCTCATTATTTTTTCGACATTGACGTCGTTATTTCTGGTTCTCGTGTGGTTCACGTCTTTCCCTTTGTCGCGTAGATCACTAGCTTAGCTCCATTAATTCAAGCGTGCTGTTTGCAACTGGACCGATTGACAGCACGAAGTCCATCATAACCGAATTTTTTGAATTCAGGCGCTGCTATAATGGTCGACTTTCGGCATTATCAAAACCGAGCTCGAGAGAGGCACCGCCAGCAACGCGAGCGGGTTGGTAATGCTTTTGGTTTTGCTAATAGCCGTAATCTCTTTTATCCGGCCGACTCTGAAGATGCTGCGGAAGATTAAGGCTCCCGATAATTCACCCTCAAACCATTTGAATCAACACCGATCATGACCGGCGGGAGTTTTCGACCTTCTTCATCTGTCTATCGTCTAGTTTTTACTTACACCATCCTCGACGTAGAGTCATGTGCGGGAGGGGAACTCGGCAAGAAGGGTCCCCTGCTCAATCTAACCTGGAGACATAGCCATTTTTACTCTGTTTTTTTTATCATCTATATACATCGCTGTTGCTACACGAATTGAATTGTGATTTTTAATTTCTCTAAGAAATAAGCGAGTTGGAACGCGAGGCGCTTTTTGCAGGTAGCGATAGCACAACCTTTGGCGCAACTGCTGCTACGGGAGGTGATTCCGTCACTGCTCGCAGAAAGTCCAAGGGCTTGGAAGAGGTCTAGGAAAAAACGGATGTGTCTATGACGAAGCTGTTGTCTAGAAGCTTTGTGGGAGTGAATCTCCACCCGAGCAGCTGGTAACTTCCTGCTATTGCGCCTCTACGGTGGCCATTTTAATGAACAATTCCTACTGTTCCGTTCAATCATAGTTCATAGCTAATGCATACTGCCTAAATGACATGAGATAACGACATGAATCCCATATGATACAGCAACGTCGTTGGTACGAAGGTTTTGCGTCATGACATACTCACACACAAATTTAACATTTTTCTAGTCCTACATGCAGCGCCAACCCCGACATCAAGTTATCGCTTTACATTCTTAGGTAGAACCATCTATGATACAGGTGTAATTTAAAATGCTAGTTCAAAGAAATCATGTTTATTTCCCACATTCAGCACATCCCCCTGGAAGTCACTCATTTGTAACCATGTTCATCATTCATGTTATTCATTCTGCGGGAAAGCAGTACACTGCATGCTCATAGAATTGATTTTACACCATCGAATTCGATTGTATATTAACAAGACTGCTTCTACATTCTCGGTGATGACTCCGTAGTAAACTTTTGCTTTTGATTTATTCTTATAAGTGCTAGAAGATAGCAGGAAGCTTCAGGATACTGGTTGATACTTATCCTTTTCTCTTTTCTATCTTCCTCTGGTCTTTCTTTTTTCTAGTTAGGTCGGCTCCACCACAGCTTATATGTGCTAGAATATATGGAGTAATTGATCGGATGGGGAGATTGGTGCCATCTTCTGTGTTGGTCGATTTCTTGACTATTGCAATTCGATACGTGCGACTCTTCTTGTGTCAATTTAGGGCATGATTTTGTTTCGTGCGATTCTGCATTTACGGTGATTACGAAGTCGGGTCGAGCCGACTCTCGAGCAATAAAGTTGTATAAGCGCCTTCGGCGGGAGAAAATGCACAGGTTGGGTTGAAGACAGCAATTTTGGTTTTAGGCAATGAATGTGCTTAAGGTCTTGGTGTATGAGCCAGGGACTATGGTGAAAAGGGGGTCTACGCCTCGTCTTTACTGCTGACCCTGAAAAAAACAAAAGAAGGAAAATGGCCGAATGGACTGCGGGATTGTGCGGTCTTGCACAGGCTATAGCTCAGAAAGGCGCTCTTTCTTACACAGGAGCGAGTAGTTAGAGTTGCCGGCGTCGCACTTACCGGTCCGTGTCAATCCTGTGCCAGGTATCAAAGATCGGCTGAGCTTACGTTTCGGTACATTCAGTCAAGAAATGAACTTCGTTTCGATAGATGAGCAGCATCTACTTCTGGATCCAAGGAACGATCGACAGTGAGTGGATGAAGATATGCAAGCGTTGGTGGCCTCGGAGACGTCTAGATCATTCTGTCACTCGCTCCTCATGGTGTGTGGAGAGGCACAAAAAGAAGATGCTACCGAAATTCGGTGTTTTCGTGGCAGATCAAGTCGGTTGATTGCTGTCTCCTTCTCATACGTAGTACGGCATGATACCTTGTCCTAGGTGATCTTTATCGGTCCGTCTTCATCGGTGATTAATACGCCTTTACTAGGAGTAGAGCTTTTTGTACTCCCTCGATGAAAAACAAAATGTCTACTAACGTCCGCATATCCGATTCGACGTTATTTTGACGTGTCTATTGCATGTACAGAAGCTCCTAGAATGCCTGTTGTACCTAGATTCTAAGAAGATCACTAGTTGCTAATCAATTTTTTTGTTCGTGCATCAATCTACGTTCAACTGCTCTGACGACAGAGTAGCATCATGGCAGCCTTCGCAAACACGCAGATTAGGGCGTTGCCCAGCTCTTGTGGCACCATAGCCGTAACCGATCCGGTTTTGAAGCGGCCGTCTAGTACGTCGACGACGTACCAGAATCCAAATATGCCTGCATGGATGCAACAAGAACTGGGTTTGGTGGAGCAGGAACGTATGGACGAAGAAAAAATTGGGCCCACCCTTTTCATGAAGCAGAAGGTTGGAATCCGCGACTTTGTGGAAGGAACGTTGTTATGCGCAGGACTTTGTCAGCTGATGTTAGAGGTTGATGGCTAGATGGACGGATAGTGCTGGGATAGATTTATAGATGGATACATAGCTAGATAGATACATAGAGAGATGGATGATGCAGGGATAGATAAATAAGCACGTACATAATGAGGATAGCATCAGAAGGCCTTTACCTCATGCTTGCAGAGGAGCAAAAATCTCAAAGTTGACAAGTAGAAAACATGTACTGACTCCGAAGCTTTCGCTTCGTTTTTCTCGCACAAGCTGACAGCTTTCTAATGAACGGCGTCGAGATGGGAAATGCATACGTCGTGAAGTCTTTCAGAGAAGACGGCACGATGCTAGCAGAGTTTCAAATGGAAGAAGACAGTACCTGGCTACAGAAATGTTGTTGTCCTAGCTGCCGCGAATTGAGTCTGGACCTCGTTGAAATTACGAGTAGCTCCTAAATATTAATATTAATTTTATAGTTTCATCTTGATCGTCCACGACACCCTGCAACAACCTTGAAGCATCTTGGTCTTTTGGAACCTTCAGAATCTTAAGGGGAACAAAAGATCTTGAGAAGATGCTCAGTAGGATGGGAGGACGACGATAGCTCTAATGAAAAAAGGAGTGAGACGGCAGCGATTAGATTAAACGCAGAAGGCCAGATGGAAGAAGAGCAAGGACGAACGCACGCGCGTTATAGAAAACAATTTAATTACGATCGATTGAGAAATAGTTCACGCATATCACCATGGGTTTTCACCCTGTACACGAGAAGAGGAAGATCCAACTCAAAAATAATAAGTACTAAGTATTCGTATTCCGAGTCTGACCTCTTTTTAACTTACTACCTATCACAATTATTACATGCACGTTGTCACAAGGACAAGACTTCGTCCTGTCAGCTGTTCTCGCTCGGACATGCTACTCGGTTAATAATTGATGGCTTATTCGTCATTGTCTCCAAAGTGAACTTGATAAGCAGCTCTAATATGACTGCGCGTGCTGTTCGTGTCCCTGCTTTTGCACGGCGCTTTGCCAGCCGAGGATAGAGGTACTATTGGATGCATAATCACTTTGCGAACTACATGAAGAAGGATCGTGTCAACGAACCACTTGACTGTCTTTGGCTGTTTATTGTGCTATCAATATATGCAGGATTTGGTCGTCTCCAAGGATTACTTCTACAACGAACCACATCAATGTTCTATACAAGTTCCGGTCGCTGAAGAGATTTGTAACAAACACTCGTATGCTTCAAACAGGTGAATTTGATAGTATTCGAGTACTACACCAGTGCTTTGGAGCACTCAGGTGTTCTTGTATTCTAGTCTATCGGATTTCCGAGGATATCATCTTACGATGACTCCCACTACTCCAGCGCCGATTCTCTGCATCAAGAATATTGAAACTGGGATGGTTCTTCCTGTAGGTTGCTGCAGTGCAGTAGTCACCTGCCTTATTTACTTCGGTAGATGAGGTGGTAGTGGCGGCTGATGCTTCTAAAATTTTGTGCTGCTAGCGTCTTGGCCCCTGGCCTAGCTCCCTATCAGAAAAATCGGAGTCAGCCCTCCAATTTTTTGCTTTTCTTTTTGTTCTTATTTTTTTTTCTGGCGAACAACACGATTGCAACATCTGCGGAGCAGAGCATGGGGGCGACGACAGAGCGCTTTAGGGTGAGGAGGAACGAGGAAAGAAGTGAAAGTAGGTAGCGGTAGGCTTTACCGATATGACTTCCTAGTACTTATCCGCCTTGGTACTTTCTGCCTAGCACTTTCTTCCACCAGGCCGCCTCACTCATGATTTTAGCGCCGCGCTGTAGATGACTGGCGAGGCGTGTGACTTCGCCGGTCGCGATCTCAATAGTACTAGTTACGTCCGATCTCTGCGCTTATTCTTAGCACAGGCCTGCCTCACTGATTTCGGGTTTGCTAGTCGTAGTTAATTTTTTACCTGGCAGTGCATGCTTTAGATGGTTCATCAGTAAATCAGTCATCAGTGTTGCGGCGTGTCATACCCCTGCAGGTGTGCTGACTTGCTCACGGGGCTCCGCTGCGTCGGGTTGCGCCTTAGTTTTTCTACAGGGGTCGAATGTGCGGCTTCTCCGATAGATGTAGACTTGTGGCCGAATGTACGGTCTTATGCGCCCCCAGTATGTAACTTGTATGAGAAAAAATTAGTTGAACGAGTTAATTGATTGTTTGAAAGGGCGGTGGGATATAGTCCTAACGCAAAAAAAACACTCTACGGGTGCTACGGACAGCACTATCAGAGACGTACACATGACATTCAAACAGGTGAATGATGGCAATGATGCGGCATTGGGCCACGTGCAGGATCACTGCCTCTGCTGCAGCTCGAAGCAGGTGGTGCACGATGCTGAGGGCAATGAGCGGTTCAAGGTAGTAGGTTCGCATCTACAGTGTGGAGCCTGTTGTCTTAAGGAATTCACCGTAAATACATCCTTGTTTTTGGGCAAGAGCATCCTCGCTGGAAGACCTTTTTATGTGTATAGTTGAATAAAGAAGTTGCTCATTTTGTTGTTAAATTATGAGGAGAAGACGACCGCTTAATTTTCCCTCGTCTTGCTCCCCTAAAGACGTTGAATTAAGAGGAAAACATGATTGATAGTCGCGCGAGGATTCTGCTATGAATTCTCTTTCTGTTAAAGAGGGCGCGCACGACTATGCTTCTAATTTTGCCTGCGGGAAGGCAGAGTACGAAATCACGGATTTGCAGACAGGAAACACAATTGGAAAACTTGCCAAAGAACGACCAGAAGGGATGATGGATGTGATGAAACAGCACTTTGCAGACGCGGAGATGTTCTCTGTGCGGCTGCCCGCAGAAAGCACAGACTCTGACAGAAAACTCTTGCTCGGTATATGCTTAATTATTGTTTGTCAGAAAATTTGCGGTTTGCCTTGTGATGTAATTGTAAGTGGAAATCAATTTGGGTTACATTCAGAAGTGCTTTCATGGTATGAGGCACATAGTAATAATTCATCTAAATAAAAAAACTGGAGAGTTAGCGAATCGATAGGGGATAAAATACGGCCTTTTCTTGTGTTGAATAAGGATGATGCGAGAATGACTAAATGCTTATACATTTAGGTGCAGCGATTATGGTCGAGTACCAGTATTACGAGGGTGACAACGACAAGACAGGTGGAGGTGAAGTGGGGGAAGCTCTAGGTGCTGGGATGTTGTACTATCCGGAGAATTCGCCTACAGATAATGAGCGAGCGCAGCTCTACCGTGGAGCGGCCTACACTTATGAAGACCACAACAATTTGATCACCTCGTTTCCCGGAAAAAGTATTGTCATCATCTTGAAAAGATACAGCAACGTGGATGGGAAGATGAATCGATTTACAATGAATAACTACACTTCTAGTACCTTCACATAGACAGCAAACTGATGCTCTTCTTAATTTTTCTAAGGCATTGCAGAAGGGGATATTTCGCTTTGTGAGGCTAGTGCGACGCCGCGCTTCGGCGCAATCAGTGGGGGTTCTTCGGCTCCGAGACGGGATGTTAGCCAAAGGCCACGAGCTTCATACCTCGATCGCTGGTCTGTCATGCCTCCCTTCGGCAGTTTCTTCCATTTGCCACAGTTTTCAAAAAAATTGTTTTTCGGAACGGAAAAAATACCTCAGCTGCAAAAACCAAAACAGAATTTCATGCGCCCAAGTCCAGATGTAGATGAGGAGGAAGATGATTTTATACTCTGATTCTGATGCTGCACATGTACCTCCGACGCAGGACATACATGATAAGACAAGGGAGACGCATCAAGTGACCTTCATCGCAGCTTAGAACTTTCACCCAATCTAGTGCTAAAAAGAAAGATGCTGTAGTTCCAAAAATAAGTACTAGAATGAGGTCCGTCGTGTAATTTACTACCGTTCGACGTAGATCGTAGTACAACTTCGTCTCTTTACACCCCCCTTCTGAGCATATCCTTCATTCTCCTTTGCATATTCATGAATTTTCTCCCCATAAGAATGAACACAGTGTGAAGCCCTATTGCATCGGCGAGCCCCATAATGTCGCCATCTGTCACATACAAGGTACCCTGTCATACACACACTTGTCCCGATTATCAATCAAATCTCGTGAAATCTCATGAAATCATGGCCACTACCCCTCCTCGACTTTAGTCCTCAAGGAAACTTTACAAAATATATCGCATGAAGTATTGCATGTTTGTGCGCTTTTGACAGGTTTGTGCATTCTTTCGTATTTGTTAGATCTTATGTTGATTCCTTCCACATTACGATGATAGAAATCCCCCACGGCACGCGCATGAGCATAGTTAATGTTCATAAAATCCAGCGACCACTTAGTTTTTGATCCGTACGCCAAATGAAGCTGCTAGTTAATGTCATGTTAGTTCATAACGCCATGTTGATTCTTTGCAGCGTCGAGGACGAGCATGGTCGTCGTGGTGACACAGTATATTAGAATAGCCCTTCGTAGTTTTTGTTGCAAATGCAAAAAGTAAAATGATGGACACCTAATGTCTAATCATTAACAGATGTACAGCGACGAACGTAGACTGCACATAAACCAAGTATGGGATTTCTTGGAGCTTTCATCTCATTAGCAACCCCTCTATCACAGGCTATCCATAAATGAAACACAAATAGTTGCTGAATATCGTCAGGGCGCTACCCCAATCGAAGTATGTCTCTGTGACCCTGGCACACATCGAAGCAGGCAGAGGATTGGTTACAGCAAGCACAGAGCTTGGTGGTAAGTGTACCTCACGAGGGCGAGCGAACCGAAAGCACGAGAAGAGAGTCTGAAAAACTCTGTTCGTTTCCAAAACCGTAAAATTTTATATCATGTGCGTCGTCCAGGTCCATGTGGCAGTGATTTGCCGCGTGGTTAGCAGGTTGCGATACTAGAGATGAGATGTTGTGCCGCAGCAGTAGCGGAGGATGCAAAGGTTGAACTGAGAAACAGCGTGTTCAGGCCTTAATGCGCGGCAAAAATTGTTATCCATGATCCCCAACGAAAACTAGCGCGACTTCCTAAGCCAGAACCTAACGGAACAATAAAGGATGCTGGAGTTCACGTTTTATTAGATAGAACTCTCTCCTGATCATGAGGCGAAGGGAGGATGCGCGCTGCTTCCTCGAGTACCGAAGGGAGCGCCGAGCGAGAAATCAGAGCAGCGCTTGCGCCACTAGGGCTCGAGACCGCCGGCGTCCCACCTCAGCGTCGCGTCTTCGTCGTCAAGGTGCTAGAGAAAACATGGGCGGAGCGGACCAACATTGTTCCGGGCATGGAGATCCTGGGCGTGAACGGCGAACAGCTGGCGAGGATGCGGGCTCACACGGACTTCTTGTCGGCGGTGGCGAAAAGGTGGAGCGGCAAAGGCGAAGATTCACTGGAGCTGAATTTAGCGCTGCACGAGGGGGCGGTGACACGCGAGCCAGCAGCGGGAGGCGTCGGGACAAGTATGCGCGAGCCTTTTTCAGGTATCTTTGCCGCAGAGCAGAGCGGGAGCGCGGGATGCCCTGGTGTTCTAGAGGTGGCAGGAAGCGAACACCAAGCCGGGTCAAAGCAGGGACTTGGTTTCATCTACAGTGTTGTGCTAGACTACCTGTTGCCCCAAAGTCGTCAGCGGTCCCTTCCGACTTTCGGAGGAGATGCGCGGGCATTCTTAGAAGCGTCACTCGGCATTGTCATGCGTGAGGACGGCGACCAGTCGACAAGAGACTCGATTAAGAGGACTGGAACAGCAAGACGAGGCACAGCACCAAGTGGCTCGACATATCTTCATCAGTTCGTTGTTGCAACTGTACTTCCGAATTCTTGGGCGTATCACGAAGGCGTGCATGCGGGCGACGAGTTCATTCAGGTTGGAGACTTATGCCTTCCGGATGGCGCGCCACTGACGTTGCATGCTTTCTCAGAGTTTTTCGACTCTTCATTGCGACCCGTGGTTCTGCAGATAAAGCGGCGCGTTGACATCGGTGCCGAAGACGATGCGCGGCACTTCGCTGGGGATACAAACTCCATAATGTCACCAGATGTTCCGACCTCTCTCGTCGAAAGTTCTTCTCCAGACAAGCGCGTCAATCCCCGCAGCTCGCCTCTTAACGAAGACGTGGTGGACCTAGAGGGCGGCAACGCAGGAGGCTTGTTTCTCAATCCAGCTGCGCGAACACTTGTTGGCCGGCCTGAGGAATACGCTTCCGCATCGTCGTCGAGTGCAACGTCAAGTGCCAGCGAACAGGAGGACGACAGGTGTCTGCTGGACACCTTAGCAGAGAATGCAGCAGCTCGAAACGATCAGTTCGAGGGGAAAGTCGCAGTTTTCGGGTCGAGAAAGTCGTCTGATGTCACTGCCAGTAACGATCAACGAGCTGCAGGTACGACTTTAGCAGGAGAGAGGAGCACTGCTGTTTTAAATGTAGATCCGCGAGATGCGAATGCTGGTGAGAAATCGAAGAGTGCAATGATGTCACAGATCGAAGCTCCGCCGGTTGATATCAAACTTGTCGGTTCAAAAGAAGAAAACAAGTTACCGAAGCTGGAACTTGACCAGGGTCGGCAGGCGAGAACGGCAGAGCTCAAATCTAGTCCTGCTGACGACTTTGTTGATGAACTACATCTTTCCGCTCGCCAGCCTTTCGCCGAACGCGTGAGTGCTGCAAGGAAACAAGCGGCGAATGTGATTCAACGGTCGTCCTCCTATGATGCTGCGCGAGAAGATCTAGGAGGATCCTTTTCTGGCATTGGGGCGTCTAGGCGAGTGAGATGGGTACGTTTTTCCTGTCGGAAGCTTATTGTGGATGGCGCAGCGTCGGATGACGAAGGCACCAAAATCGGACTTCGCATGAAACGTGCGCCGCCAGTGAGTAGGTTTGACGAGGTGAGAGTGATCAAGGTAATGCCAGGCACGTGGGGTGCCTTAGATACGTGCGTCGATGTGGACGATGTTCTCTATCAGGTGAATGGACGGGAGGTAATGCGTCTAGATCGCGAAACTTTCTCCAATATGCTGATGGACGCCTATCGAGGACGTAACTTCACAGAGCTGACGTTTCTGCGGGAGATGCGTCCGGGAAAACGAATGCCAGGTGGAGCGAATTGTAGAATTCGTGACGACGACTTCTTCGCGGACGGAGGCTGTCCTCCCGTGGACGAGCGTGATAATCCACCAGCGTTACAGCCGTCTAATGCGATTGTGACCACGAGGCCCGGAGCTGCGGGGGTTTCTATGAGTGGCACCCAAGGGAGATCAGAGCGAGTGGTCGTCCTGACGCAAAGCTTGCGCACCGACAGTATTTCGCAACTGGGCTTAAAATTGCAAAGGGCGGACGTCGCTGGTGATCGCGTGTTCGTGACTCATGTCGAGGATTCGTCCTGGGCTTCTAGGAATGGCATTCTCTTCGGTGCTGAGCTTCTCGCTGTGAGCGATTTTACCATACGCGATCTCTATGCTGGCGCAATGCAGTCTATGGCCGGAGGCTTGGGGGTGGCGCAGATGGCGGGTGCTTTGGGAGCAGTTGCTTCGCCGGGTTTCCCGTCTGAGAATGGGGCGAGCGCGACAACCGGCGCTTTCACACAAGTAGACCTGTTTCTGTCAGCTCAGATACTGAGGCGACGTCCCGCGACGCTTAGATTTCTGCTGCCGCCAATGCGCAGGGTCGCTGCCAAAGAGTCCGATGGCGCACTTGGTTTTGTACCCCAGAATATACCGCCCGCGCCCATGATCGCCGTGGAAATCGAACCTGGTTCGTTTGCTATGCTCGAAGACGTGCAGGTTGGAGACGAACTCGTGCGCGCGGGTGATCAGGCGGTGAAGCACGTCTCTAAGCCCGAAAGCTTGCATGAGCTGCTGACTCAGCGCCCGCTGGCGCTTAGTTTTTTGCGGCACGAGCCGGCTTTCGTAGCCATGGTGCTGGCAGAGCGCTCGGCCGGTTCTGCGCAGGGTGCTGCAGGCGGTGGCGCTTCAATTCTGACGACTGAAAGTCAAAGCACACCAACATTTGACATCTTCGGTAAAGCAGGTTTGTCGTCTACAGCTGCTCCTGCAAAGATAGACGAACAAGCATTTCCGGTTCTAGAGGTCCCGGCTGCCCTCGCTGCTGCGGCAGTATCTGGAGCCAGTAAGCTGGAGCAAGCTCTGGCGAAAGCTGGAGCTGCAGCAGTGGACCCGACAAAAGTCGTCCAAGCGCAAACTCAGAAATCACAAAAGAAGGGGGTGCACGAAGGCGAAGAGATGCCGGTTGTACTGGAGTCGGGTATAACTACTGCTGAGAGCAGCAGCGCTGCAGCAGAAACAAGAAAAGACGATAAGAACAACGTGCAAGTTGCAGACCCGCGACAGAGGGCCCCGAAAGTCGTCCCCCCCTTGCCGTCGGTCGCCGACGCAGATGCGAAGACTGCAGGAACGAACGAAACAGAACAGACTGCGATGGATAAGGGCGTTAAAGAATCAACGGATGCAGACTCCGCGCCGACCACGTATCCTGCCGAGCGTGTCTACGGCACAACAGGAAAGGGTGATACAGATACACAACAGGATAAACCAGAGGGGGACAAGAGTACCACAAAGTTCGCACCTGTCGACCCAGCGTCTCTGGTAGCACAAACTGCTGGAAAATCAACAGCATCAGCTGCGTCAGTGAAGAGCGAGAGCGCGTCAGCCGAAAAGATACCTGCAGTAGAACGGGAGTACACGGTATTGATCGAACAGAAGGGGAGTCTTGGCTGTGCTATGAATCCGAAAAGTTACGTTTTGACGCGCGTTATCGAAGATGGAATAGCGGAGAGGCAGGGTGCACGCGTAGGAGATGCTGTCATAGCAGTAAACGGCGTACCTGTTTCAGAAGCGGAGCGTACTGCGTGGGCGCAGCGACCCCTGCAGCTGGCAATGCGGCGAAGTGACGCCAACTTGAAAGCTATGCATGCGCCTGACTCTATGTTGTCACCCGACGAAAAGTCCGCAGATCGTATTGCCGTGCCGGCTGAGTTGACAGCGGAAACGAAGCCAGTGTCAGCACCTGCGCCCGCTTCGAGCATCGAAAAAGACGCTAAGGAAAACAAGGGGGCAAAGATAATAAGCTTAGTCTGCGACGAGAAGGACATGCTGTGCGGCATTGATCCCAAGGAAAACTTTCTCGTTGTCGGTGTCGAGGACACGGGACCAGCGGGACGCGCAGGCGTCAGGGTCGGCGACCATGTTCACCGCATCGCAAAGAAATCACCTGAGAAAGCTGAGGCGGGTGACTGGGTGCGTAGACCTTTGGAAATCGAGTTCATACGTAAGGGGGCTCTCCCAGAGGGTGGCGCGATCTCTCTCGTTGAGAAACAGACTCCTAAGAAAGGTGTGGATGCAGCAAAACCGCCATTTGAGGACGCAGAAGACAAGCGCACACTTTCCGTCACAGATATCGATATGGGCTGCGCAATAACGCCGAGCGATTTCACGGTGACGAGAGTTACGGAGGGCATGGCTGCGGCGCTTGGGGAGATCCATGTAGGCGACGTTGTCGTATCGATTGACGGCGTGCCTCCGCAAGAGGCGCCGGTGCACTCGTGGACAAAGCGGCCAGTAGACATCGTCTTTGCGAGACCTGTGGCCCTCTCACCGCTCTCGGGCACCGCTAAAAAAACGGCTGCGAGCCCACTGGAGATTGGAGAGACACCAGATGGTTACGGGAGACCAGCTGCAGTGCAAAATGAGATTCATCTTGTGATAACACAACCAGACATGGGATGCGGCATTGATCCGGAGGACAATTATCGAGTTGTCAGTGTCACACCAAAGTCTGTGACCGACCGAGCGGGGGTGCGAGTCGGCGACACTCTTAGTCTAGCAGGCGGCGTGCCACCCGAAGAGTTGGCTGACGACGGGTGGGTGAAGCGACCAATAGAAGTTGTCTTTGCGGTCACGTCAAGATCGGCTGGTCCCGACTCGAAAGATGACCCCAGGAAAAAGAAGGCAAGGGAGGTCGCCGACGTCGACGATGATAGCAGAGAGGAAGACAGCGTCGAGCCTTCTACTTCAACGTCGAAATCTGATATAACGAAGAAGAAGAAGCGCATCGACGAGAAACGCACAGGGGGACACGGAAGTCCTCTTCGACGGCCCGAGTACGAGGCAGCTTTCGAAGATGACGAAGTCGGATGCGGCATCGATCCGTCGAGCGGCTTTGTTGTCACGAGCGTCGATCCCAATGGTCCAGCTGCCATTTTGCGCGTGCTTCCTGGCGACAAGGTCTTACGCGTGAATGCTATGCCAGTAGGGAAAACACCAGAAAGCGAGTGGGGTGAACGTCCGCTGGTTTTGACCTTGGAGCGCGGCCGGGAAGGAGAAACTCCGCTGGCTGGCGATGTAGACGCGACGCGGGAATTCGTTGAACAGATGCGAGCTCAGCGAGAAGAGATGAAAAAACGGTCGCAGGAGGCCTTGGAGGGTAGTGAGGACACAGTCGACGAAAAGGATGAAGAGGAAACCCGACGAGGAAAGAAGAAAGATAGCGGTGCGAGTGATAGCAAAGGACGCAGTAAAAACAAAGAACGGTCGAGTTCCAAGGAGAAAATGCGGGGTGTGAGCAAAGAAGACACGGGATCTGCAAGGGGCGACGCAGCGGAAGCCGACGCTGAAGAGAGAATACGAATTCTAGAGAAGGAGAAAGCCGAACTGCAGGCAGCAATCGACAAGAAATCCTCCGAGAAGTCCTCAAAGCGTGGGGCCGGCCTGTTGGGTCGTCTCGGCCTGACCAGATCCCCAGAAACGAAAGAGGAGAAGGAGGCTGCCGAGCGAAAAAAAGCAGACGAAGAGCAGCGCCGGAAGGATGATGCCGAAATCGCCGTCATTGCAGCGCAGCAGCACAAGAAAGAGATTGCGGTCGGGGCGCGCCTAACGAAAGAAGACATCAAGCTGCGCACAGAAGCCCTGGAAGACACCCTGGAGAGTTTGGATGACCAGTACGCCGTGGAACTGTCACCGCGTGTAAATGGCGCTACGTTGGGCTTCGATCTTGATTATCGCAAGTTCCCGCACGTTGTTAGGCGCGTCGTTGAGGGGTCGTGGGCGGATGAGGAAGGCATTCAGACTGGGGACATCTTCGTGGAGATGCACAAGGAGAAGAAGAATGAACAACACCTGCAGGAAGGGGAAAAGCGCTTGCAAAAAAAGTCAGAGCGGTTGAGTGCGCGGGCTGCCGCAGCGGCAAAAGCTGTTGTGCCGTCCGCAGTGCGCCGCAACGTTGGTCGGGCCGTCACCGCGCCCATGGCGGCTGCCGGGGTCGTCGGACGTGCCGCCGGTAGCGCAGTGAAAGCGGTGGCAAACAGAGGATCGTCAGCAGGACCGGATAGCCCGGCCAAGGGTAAGGGCCGAAAAGGCAAAACCGGAGTCAAAGGCACGAGCGTTATCACTTCCTCCGGCGAAGGTCGCAGAGCGCCGCCAAGAAAACCGAGGCGGCGGCCTCTGATGAAAATCGACTACGGCGTGGACGAAGATGTACAGGAAGCCAAGGACGAGCGTGACGACCTCGAGAAACAGACAGCGGTGCCGCGCACGCTGCCGCAGGTTTTTTCCAGTGCGGAACTGACAGAACGCGATATTCGGGAGTTGTTATTGCGAGAGCGACCGCTGACGATTTTGTTTGCGCGTCCTCCAGTCGACGAGGTCCTAAAGGGGCGGCGTGGCGTGCGACGTGGAGAAGAAGGCGAAGCGCTGTCTGCAGGGGATGAGTCCGGTGCTGATGAAGGGGGTCGACGGAGAAAGAAACCGAGGGACCGAACAAAAACTCTCCGTGTGGTCGCGTCAAAACTTGACAGCTCGTTGGGCTTTGTCCCCTTCGTCATGTCTCCGCCACAGCCGATTGTCATAAAGCGGATCGCGCCAGCGACGTGGGCCGAGAAAGTAGGACTACAGCCTGGCGACGTGATTGTGAGTCTCAACGGAAAGACCGTGGCGCAGTATGACACACGGGATGAGCTCGCAGAGGACCTGAAGTCTACCCGACCGCTGACTTTTGTGGTGCAGCGAGAGCGCGATGAAGATGACGAGGGTACAGATGAGTCGGAAGATGAACAAGAGGAGAAAGGCGGTTTGGCTGGCATGGCGGGAACGGGGGATGCCAGTGGGGGAGATTCCATGCCCGAGGATGATGAACCGACAGACGAGGAAGGCAGTGAGGAGGAGTCAGAGCTCGACCCGAGATCACCAGATGCATTAACAGATACGGCTGTGATTTTCCTTCACACATAAATAATTGCTCACAATGTTTCCACTTTTCGTTTTGAACACCAGCTTCCAGTGAAGCCACGTATCTTGCACTTCTAAAATCAGAAGACGTGGTGCTTTGCCTAAGGCGCGCCCGTTGCTAACCGAGCTACCTGGACCACCAAAGGCACCCCCTGGCGTTCCACGGGGGGCGGCGGATCGCCCTGTTAGAGCAGGACCATTGAATCCGCGTCTGCGCCAGGTCCGAGACGACAATGTCCTTACATTACGGCGATTTCTCTCTAGGAAGCAGAAGTATTGTAATAGTGCAGTCAGATGCATCCTACAGGTAAGAATCTTTTTGTTCTCCTAGGAGAAACAGTGATACGGAACACATAGCTCTAATGACGCGAGCCGCTGATGCAGTCACGAATCGGATTGCGCCACCGAATACCAAGAAGACACACAAGAAAGCGAGCCGTCATTTCAAAGCCGCACAAGCGGAGCGTAAGGTGCAAATGCTCACGAGCCCTTTTGGGGCTGCTGGAGCGACTTTCCGAAACAGTCCGGTCTTCCAGAATGTCATAGACGCGTCGAACACTGGAGGTGAAGGTCAAGACCCAAGTTCAATAGGAGACTTGAGTACTAAAGCCATGCTGGCATCCACTGCATTGTCAATGGCGGTATTCACGGAAGCAGCCCCTCAGCGCTTCTCACTGACAATTCCGGTGCGTGGTCTCAAGTCAGCCAAGAGTTTCGGTGTGGCAAGCTGGAGAGTGGACCGCAAGCATGGCGTCTTCGTGAAAAGGCTGGATCCGCAACTGCTGGAGAGCACCTCCGGGATGTCGAAATCCGACAAAAGTAAGAAATTTCATCCCACTACGCTTGAGCATTTCGCTCTGGCGGAAGGTCTGCACGTACACGACCGCATAGTGCACATTGGTAGAGAGGAAGTTCCGTCACCGGAGTTTTTCAGAAATTTGAAAATGCGCGCCGAGGGCCATGTTTCACAGTACGTCTGGCAAATGTGCCAAACCACGAATTTGAAGCTAGACATCGAGCGCCCAGCCGAGACGGTAGCCGAGGTATCCTATGTGGAGGTCTTTCTGCCAAAGGGACTGGACAAGAAGAAGATGTTTGATGTCGATTTCGGCTTAAAACTCAAAACGGGCTTTCCGCTTTTCAAGCTTACGGACTATGCGACAGAAGAACTTCATTTGCGTGCGGGTGACATTTTACGAGGGTTTGTTAAAAATGAACGAACAAAAAGCGCGGACCTCAAAACTGCGAAGCCCCATTGCCATCCATGCAGCTATAAAGATGTACTTCTTTCTAGTTTATTAGCCATCGATCTACTCTTCATCAAGTTCAGGATGAGGTTTTTTCTCTCATAAAACAAGCTAGTACAACTTTATGCAGTTGATAGAGCCTGTAGTCATATTTTTGTCGAAAAAAACATGCAGATCGTCGACTTTTCTCGGTAGTCAATAATTACTAAAACAGGCTACAGGAAATTTTGAGTTCGTTTCGGACATGGAAACGGCGTCGAAGAAACTGGTAAGCGGCAAGCCACTCCGGGTTTTGATCCAGTGTTTTCGACGAAGAAAAATCGTGCATCTTCCCCATGCTGGCAATCTGGATCATTTAGTTATGACTGAGTCCGTATTGACTTGAGTGCATCCTCAAGCTCAGCGGCATTGTTCTTTTGAGTCTTTTTCTGCTTGATGTATCATGAAAAAGGGCCCTTGATTAATAACACGGATGATGCCAGGAAGATGGAAGGATGCAGATGAGGATTAGCTCTAATGTACGCTTGCGGCTCGGGGAAACTAGTACACGGCTTTTTATTCTGGGAGTGCAACCGGAGAGCTTTGGGGCGAAAGTGGGATTAAAGGCTGGGATGGAAATTGTGGGCATGAACGGACGTGCACTTGTGCGGTACGGTGATCATTTGCATGATGCTCTATCTGTTGGGCCACATCATAAAGACGTAGGAAGTAGTCCGGCGCAATCGCCACTGCAGATCACAATCGACGGAAAGGGAGTGGTTCTGAAAAATCAATTTGAGGGCCGACACCAGAGCGCTCTTTCTGCGGTTTCGTTGTCGGCGGGTGAAAGCTCGGATAGTGAGACGCGTTTGCAACCTGCCGTCGAGGAAGTGTCAATTGGCAGCGAAACAGACGTTCTGGCAACCACAGTGCCTGAAGATGAAGCACCGCTGACGCGAGCCTCGGAAAGCTTGCTGGTGTCAGGGAGAAGATGGGCCGGTCTCACTAGCGACCAGATGATTGAGGGACGTCACGCGATGGATCCTGGTTTTGAGAGTGATATCTCTGATCCAGAGTCGGATGAAGAAGACGATGGAACCGGACACGACCATGACGCGGAGATGCGACACCGTCAGCATAAAGCTGATTTTTACGGCACTCCGAGTCATGCCGAGGGCCATCTGCAGTCACCGCGAGCGCACAGCGAGAGGCAGAAAAGCAAGCGTGGAAGAAACACTAGTGAGAAGAGTCGCACTAAAAGAGCGGACGTGGTCGATCACGATCTGCATTTGCAGAAAAAAAAGTTCTATCATATGGACCAGCATCAAAGTGCCGTGGCGCGCAAGGAAGCACACACGACTCAGCGGCCGCCACCAGATGAGGACGCGGCGACACTGCAGCACCGACTAATGAAACGCGATTTCTACGGGGATCCGCACGCAGTGGAGACCGACGAGGAGGACCGGCAAGAACGCGCGGAGCGGGCTCAGTTCTACCACGGTGATCATCCGAGTACCAAAAAGGAAGGAGGAGGAGGGTTCGTACCATTTCAAAATCGTGCAAATGCAGAAAACGCAGGCCCTCTGCGAGGATTTGGGAGTGGAAAGAAAAATGACCCAACTGTTGGGCGTCCTTTTGGAGCTGTCACCGGTGGACCATTCGGGAGTAATGTCTTCACGAATAAGCTAAAAGCTGCTGGTGCTAAAGAAGCTACTATCCAAGAAGAAAAAGATGAACAGCAAACGAGGAATGTTACCTTCGCGTCAGACGTCGTGGGTGGGTCATCATCCTCGTCTGCCGGACCACCCAAGTTTGCACCCTTCGGTACGGATGTAGGCACACTTGCAGCTACAAACGCGAAATTCGAAGCTATACCGTCTTTCGCCGGTGGCATACCTAGCAGTGGCACGGCAGAAACCGCTGCTCCGACACTTGCTTCGACATCAAAGGCAGCTCCGAAGCTTTTTCAAGACCCTCCTAAAAGCAAATTTGCACCTCTTGTTATGGAAGTTGCTCTTGCGGCTAAAACGAATCATGCCGGGGAAGGGTATGATGAGGCAGAAGGCTATAACTACGACGACATTGGATATTACGATGCCGGCGGTTACGACGACGGTGGATACGATGACGGCGGATACGATCGGTATGAGTATGACGAGGAAACCTATGGTGCTGGTGATTACCACGATCCTCAAGCGGACGGAGGAGCAAGGCGACTTCAGAAAATAGTAGTTACCCAAGCTGCTAAGAAGAATACTCCCAAAAGCAACGACGCGTCTCCCAGTCGTTCGTCTCCCAGTAGGTCTCGTGCTGACAACAAGGACGCGAGCAAGAAGTTCAGCGCTGGACGCATGCCAGCAAAGGCGGTTGATCAGGGCAAGGCGAGGGCAGCTCGCGAGGCTGAAGTAGCTGACAATGCGCGGATTCCGCTTCGGACAATGAGGTCAGAGAAGAAGCGAACACGCCCAGGACTGATAGGTCGCGCTCAAGACTTCGTCGGCGGGCTCAGCGTGCCAGGTACAAATCTTCTAACAGATAATAGCGACAAAAGTGCAGTAGATGATAAGAATCAAACTGGAGCAGGAGCTGCCAAAAGAAAAGCTGCAGGAAAAACATCAGCCATAAGCGGAACCGGTACTAGTAGGCGGGAAACGCTATCTCCATCGAGAAACGCTGACAACTACATGGGTGCGGCTGATGGCGCAGGCGACGCTTTAGCACTCGCAATGCAGGGCGTGTCTGGTGCAGTCGCTGGTGTACAGGATGTTGCAGCACGGACCTTGGCGGGTCAGCCGGTGAAATCTCAGGACGAAATGCTTCATGAACTAGAGCGGGAGTTCGGCGGACACTTGGACGAAGAAGAAGAAGAAGAGGTGGATGATCCGAACTACGACCCGTATTGGAGCGGACAGGGCTACGATGCTGCACAGGACATGTTGGGCTACAAAGGTGGGAAGAACGGGATCAATTACACCTCTAGTGAAAAAAATAGAGATGATCAAACTTATAGTTCTGCTCCCTATGCGCAGCAGTTCGGTAGAGGACCATGTCGTCAACCAAGAGAAGCTGCAGTTGTGGAATCCAACACAGCTGAGGGCGGCTATGAAGATTACAACACCTCCGAAAATGGAGAGAGAGAATTTGGAGATGGATACTATAACGACGGTGGGGAGTATGAGTACCACGATTACGAGGAAGGCGCTCAAGATGACGCCGAACGTGAGTACGACGATTATGATGCTGAGGGCGGCGATAACGATTTCGTTCCGAAGATCTCGTTTACGCGCAGACGAGACCAGGCTGAAATGTTGGGCGGACAGGAAGAGTTCGAACACACCCACGATGAACACGAGGAATTGCATAGCTTGGAGCTTGAGAAAATCGCACCCATGATTCCGGAACACTACGGCGACTTCGATTTCGAGAACTACGGCTTTTTCCTTGTCGCGCTCGACGTCGGAGTGGGCACGGTAGGCCCAGATAGAAGGTTAGAGTTACGGAAAGATTCGGGATTGAAGAGATAGCCTCCTGTGAGTGCAGACGAAAGAAGTGCAGCATTATCATACATGCTAAAGAAGGACGGCATCAGTCAATCATTTACATCTGGGTCACAACTTAATATTATACATAAAAATCGTCCTCCAAAGTGTTAGATGAATTTTTCAGACTCATCCTCCACGTTTTTTTTAGTTCGAATGACCTAGCGCTAGTGTTCTAATTTCAGCGAACGAAAACGATAGGAAAATCGAAGACTTGGGGTTTCGTGTCGCGCGCTCCCGAAACGCTAAGCCCGGCACCTTGGAGCATCAGTGTCCTAAAGTGCGCAGTCTCGTGGAACACGGATGGGGATACAATCATCTACTTGAAAAGGGTGATCTAATAGTATGGATCGGGCACTTTTTGGCTCGGCATCTGAGGCAGAGGGAAATACGGGAAAAACTGGCAAAGGAGCGTCCGCTCCAGATCATTTTTGCGAGACGTGTTGCAGCAGTATGGGAGGCGTGATTGCTTATCCTCGAAAATGAACTCGAGATTCAAGCAGAAGTTCTTCTTCGTTTTCACAATTCATTGGGTGGTATAAATATCGTTAGGTTTTGCGAACTGTTTGTGTTGTGTCTCCGTATGTTTTTAAACACTAAATTACCGATCAGGACGAGACATTTTTGCAGCGACAATTTACCGAATCGAAATCGATCTACTAGATTCTATTGCTTTTTTCCAGAGCAAAAGTACTGGTCTCGTGTTGTCTTATTTCCTAGAAAACGCTGATTTGATTTCGCTGTCTGATACATTTGATGCGGCTGATTTTCACATACAAGGCATTGGCAATAAGGCTGAATTGAGATTAGGTTTGAAGAGGTGTTGTAGACTGACACAACAAAAGATGTTGAGCCGTTCAAGGCAGAAGACATAGCCCTATGGCAGGCTGATGTGTGAGACGAGAGAGAGAAAAGATCTTGCAAGAGTTACGGCGTGCTGTTGAAGACAGCAGCGGAAACGATTTAAATGAAGATCAAATCTGTGTTCTGATCAGAAAATGAACAATGAAGTAATGCAAATTCTTTGTTGCAAAAATGTTCGACTTTTAATCAATGATGTTCTTCCACATATGGTAGTAGCTTAAAAAACGAGAGATATCACAACGTTAGGGACACTCATTGGCAAATTAGTTTGAAAGAAAACAGATTTAATCGTTCTTGTTGATCTTGGGGCATCGCTCGTTCCGACAATTGATCTTCGATCTTCTATGGCTCGTTCTTCATCGATACTTCACTACAATCATATATGACCCACGAAAAGTCGATGGAGAACGGCGACGAGAAGGATCTATATTTTTGCTCCAATGTAATTGGTCTTCACCGCGATCTAGTTCTGACCTTGCCTTAAATTTCCTTCGCTCTTTGTTTTGTTCGTTCTCCTAGATGATTGTCAAGAACCTAACACGAAGATTGACTAATTCCGGCTCTTATCGAATTGCAGTGAAGTAGTGGGAAAAGAGAAGGATCGAATTGCATTCAACTTTGAACCAAGAAGGGCTAGAGAAAGAGACGGTTCTCATGCTTACTAGCTCCGTTTAGCTAGGTTGCAGTTCTTCTAATTATCTTGCGTTCTTTCATCTGTAATATTGCGCAGTTTTGCATTAGAAATCTTTGCCGTCATTGATTGACATAGAAACACCTCATTTTCTTGATAATCATTTATTTCGACATTTAGAGCCGTCTTACTTTTTTGATTTATCTACTTTTACTTCGCAACTAAGTAGAGTAAAGGAGAAAAAATGTCAGACGAAGAGTGGGACGAACCCACAACTGCGAAGCCACCCGCGGGTGGTGACGACGACGACAGTGATGACTGGGATAAAAGTGACGACGAGCAGAACGCTTGGAAGGCTGGTGCCGATGACGACGATGACTGGGACGAGGACACGACAAAACCTCCACCGGAAGAGGAGGTGGCGGCAGAGACTGCCGCAGCGCCGGCCGCCGCCTCGGAGTCCGCATCTAAAGCATCTGCGGGAGCCTCGTCAACGGGATCACACAGGCAGCGCGCTGGAGATGAGGTATTGCGATAAACTGCTTATGCAAGAATAAATGACGACGATCTTAATCGTCTACGAAGTATTGACTTATGGAGATAATCCTTTTTTGCGCTGTGCCTGTGATGTGATGCTGAACGAATTTTTCTTCTGATTGAATTTGATACATAGCCGTTGAATTACTTAAGTATGATTTCACCATGCATGAAACGAGGGAATTGAGTCTTCCTTTCTACACAACCATGTGCAGATATACGTAGCGCTCGACGACCCAAAGGCAGAGAAAGCACGACGGCTGAAGATGCAGATGGAAGCTGATGGGCGGTTAGCGGACGATTTATTTGATGGTTTCCTTGCGGACGACGGCAAAGAGCGGGATGCTCTTAGTGCGGGCGAGCACACACCCGCAGCAAAGTCCACGTCCTCTGCAGTAAGTCCGTCGAAGGCGGCTGCGAGTGCGGCGAAGAGTCCATTAAAGGGTGGGGCGAAGGCTACCGCAGGTGGATCTTCCCCCAGCAAATTGAAGGCAGCCAAGAAGGCGGCGGATGTTACCGACTTGTGGGACGAGTTTAAACTCGATACGCAGCAGCAATGCACATTACTCATGAAAGAGGCAATGGAGAAGCTGGCGAAAGTCGAGAACAAATCGCATATGAAGGGAGCCGTGAATCAATTCCTCTCCAAGTTACTGCACGCTGTGGGGGAAAATTTAACGCTCAAGGAAGTGCAAGACATGGAGAAAAAGGTCAAGGAAATTATACGCGTGAAGGTACTTCTACCAGCTTCTGTTGTACTTCCTCTTTTTTGTCTGGACCAAATAACAATAGCACAACATGTTGACTCTTGTAGTTCTAAATGTAAAGTAAAGTGATTGTGGTCGCATAATTGGAGTCAGTGATGTGATCTTTGTTTTTCGTTCCGAAAATAAACAGAAAGTGGAAACGACACAAGCACAAGCGGCAAAGACAAAAATTAATGCTGTACACAAGCATATGAAAGTGGATGTTGCCGGTGCGCTCGACGAGATGTATAACAACGACGACGACTGGTACTTTTTTATGGAGTCATTTAAGCACATAATTGTAAGAATCACCCTTGTCGTCGATTTGCATGAGGAATTTGTCCAGCTAGAAACTGGAGCTTAATATGCTCGTTCCTTCTTCGCGATGTCGCACTCGAATGCTTACTATACTGTATGTTTTCCAAAAACCACAGGGACGAGGATGAGTGGGACGGTGATTGGGGCGAGGGTGACTGGAGCCAGGGCGACTGGAGCCAAGGTCAATGGAAATAAGAAGATGTCTGCGACCTGTCCAGGAGCATCAAAGGATGGAAGACAGCGATGAGAGAAAGATCACTGAATCCCCGTGCTACTATCGCAGTCGTGCTGACAACTGTAGTGGTAGACATAATGATATCTTCCGCGTGTATTTATCGATGCAAAATATTGATATCACTTTTGCTATCGTTCCCCTTTCCGCTGCTCAGGCGTCTATTGGCTGCAACGAACAGGATTCATTTATCGGGGTTCTTCCCACATTCTTCATGCGACTGGTTTAGGCCGTGTTTCAAGAAATCGAGACAGAAGCATACTACTAACCACGGATGAAACATAGTAAAAGCCTTCTTTGTAGTTACGGATATCCTAAATGTTGCTGAAGATGACGAGGCAACCAAACAACTACAAGGAGGTCTTTGATTACACTAGCAAATACTAGGGATGACACACCCCGCCACTTCATCATAAGACAAATTGATTCTTACATGTACAACTTGTTCACACAAGAACGCTTGCGCATTTTCGCAAATTCCAATATTCTTGACGAGTAATCCACAAATATAATGTATGCCTATGCCTCGTATATGGAATATACAAATTTCTTCAGAAATCAATAGAATTTGTATATTCTGAATCCCTCTACTGAGATAGCAGAAGTAGCTACTCACTCTCTCTGAATCTTCGATCTTGAACTGAGATTGTCTTTATCATCGACGGCGCACAGTGTTGTGTCAAGAGTATGATGGGGAGTGTCTTGGATACACTTCGTCATAGGAGAAGCGCCTCACTGCTCTGGTGAAGGTGATTCGACGCGGATTCTAACGGGATCCACATTTTTCCTCGTGTAACCCGTATGCTGATCTGGGTCTTATCTCAACAAGAAAAAACAACTAGTGAATCCCCAATGGTCTTGAGTATACTTAAGCAAGAAATGTATCCTTGTTACGACCTCTTCGCCTGTGTAGGTCGCAAAAGCTTCCGTCAAGCTCCTTAGAGATGCTGAAATGTGAATCCGAATTCATATCAGGTGTACGTTACGGTTTCGGAGAACCCATAAGTTTTCCGCTTCCACCATCGTAAGAATCGGATGACTTTTTGCAATCCACTCTGAAGGTTTCGCTTGGCAGTTTTTCATGAGGGTCTGTTTTCCGGCGGGTGAAGGAAAAATCGGTTTCTCATGATTATACGAATACTTTCCCTCTGAGTTCTTGTATCTACTCCTCTCTTCTCCCACCCCCGAACAAAACGTCTCTCGAAGCGCAGTGTTTGTGCTCTCCTCTCTCATTAATACACTTTCCTGCAGATGGAACATACTAGTAACAACTTGTTGAGTATAATGTGCGATTTTTTCAACTCGTCCAATAGTTTCGTCCCTTGATAACCTGAAAATTAAAATTCGAATCTTTAGTGCGTAATTGGAAAAGATCGTCCTGCTTTTGGCTCCTCAGTAGCCACTGAAGTCTGCTGGTTTATCTAGTGGACCAACACCTAACCTAACCATATCCTGCGGAGTGATTTGATACTTGATTCACAGACGGAGTCGAAGAGACAGTTGTGTTGTTTTTTAGCATAGTCTGAAGAGATGCCGGACGCGGCTGCGACAGTTACGTTCGATGTCGCTGAAGAGGCTCAGGAGCACGAAGAAGGTGCTCCAGCAGACATCCGACCGAAATTCGTCCCACGCGGATACGAAAAGCTGAACAAGCACATCTACAGTACTACGTCTAGATCCCTTTTGATTTTTGGGCATGATTATTTTCCGCAAATGAACATACAAGAACCAAGAGCGAATAGAGTGAGTCGAGTTAATTTATCTATGCCGATCAGAATCAATTTATTACGCCCTCTCCCACCATGATCAGGAAATCTGTTTTATTCAACGTCGAGTGCGGACTCTTTCCGAGACCCAAAGGATTTCGCGAAGAGTGCCCCGGATCTGCACAGATATTGCCAAGGTACCAATGTTCAGGGCATCCATGATATCAACAGATCGGGAAAATTCAAGCCCTCCGTTGCACCCCTCTACCAGCGAACGATGTGTGCCTACACGCAACAGTACTCTCTTTTCTACAGTATTCTAGAGTACTAGGTTACTCTCTCCTCTGTTTTTCTTGATGAAAGGCAGTCTGAGGACTCAGAGTGGATCACATTCGAAGATCTTCAACGATTGACGACGATGAATTATCACACAGCAGCACTGCTCTACTCACGATAAAAATATGCAAATCGCATTCCAACTACGACTTTCATCCAGATTCGTTCCACGACCTCTAGACGGCGTACAAATCAACAAGGAATGCTACGATCTCTTTAAAGAGAAGTGTGAGACGCCTTCAACTTCAAGTGGAGGCAAGGGCGCAATTTTCTACAGCGAAACAACCACCGCGACATCGTATCCAAAATACTCTCGCGTACAAAGCGAAAAGGCGATCGCGCCAAACTTCAAGCCAGCACAGGTAGTCAAAGAGACTTTTTATTTTGCTCAGGAGTTGGAGTAGCTAGTAATTCAAAAAAGACTTCTTGATATGATCTCTTTCGCACAAGAGAGACATAATTCAATTTTCTGACTCAACATGTTCGTTCCTGATTAGCTTTGAAGTTAAGATTTTTCTTATAGATTGTTGTTTTCATACTAAACACTGGCTTCTAAACTCAATTTTTACAGTCAAAGCACGTCAGCGATGAGAATAAGATGCTCGTTACGCAGAGCTTTCAGCATAAGGAGTATCCCTGCCCGTCACCGCAAGCGACAAAGAATGCTCGGCCGGCTGCATTCAGACCAGCGTAAATATAATTTCTTCATCTCCCACGCATTTTCAAACAAGACTATGTGCACAATCAATGAGCAATGAGACAGCCAAGGGTCAAGTGTCAGCGCCCAAGCCTCTGTGGACAACATCAACTACGTGCTGATGATCTCTCTCTATCTATGCGTGCCGTCGTTCTACCACTCTTAGGTACAAGACACACAAGGCGGTAGGCAGTATGTCTGGGTCGTCGTCGTATAGCCGCGAATTCAACCCAGATAAATACAACTCGGTATGGCCCGTCAGATTCGCTAGACAGGCTGGCCCTCCACCGCCCGCGACCGGCTACACAGGTACTCTGATTAGTATCATGAACATCTCGTTTATAACAGACTGCATCGATGCATCGACAAAATAGATGATAGGATTTTGATCATTGGTAGATTTCTTATGGTTCACTTTCTACAACTTCGGATGCGTGGCGAGAAGTTCGAAAGTGCTACTTACTGTTAAGTATTCTCTCAGGTGTATCCCTTCTGTTCTTAGGTGTATCCCTTCATGCAATATTGTTATCGATCTTCAGGAAAAGTGCGATTGGATCCTAGCAGCCCGCGCAAGTTGCAGCCTGAGGAATTCCATATTGGCGATGTGGTCACGTTCGGTCCAGTGTAGCGCTGTTTGGATTGTTTCTAGAGGAGAATGGCCAACATTTATGATTCGCATAGAGGGAGTACTATTAAAGTGCTTCTTCCACCTATATGTTGGCCTATATGATCATTATGTGATGAGATAGAGATTTCGCAGTAATAAGTGTTTTCTGCTGACATTATCTATCGAAGCAGTTCAAAAAAACAGAAAGTTTGAAAGGGGAGTTGAAAGAGACGAAAACATATTGAAAATGGGGAATGCGAATTGATATGTCTAGAGAACAAGAAATCTAAAGAAATTATCAGCTTATATTTCAAACGCGAATCAAAAACCACTGAGAATATAGCAGGTTGCTGAAAAATGATTAGTATGAAGATGTTATATTCAAAGCTACTATAACACTAACTTCTCTTACACTTCTCTTACACTTGATAATAGAAATATCAGAATTCGTTAAGCAGATAGTAGTTCTGCTAAAGGAAATTATTGATTACAGATGTTCTTGTGTGAAAACTTGTCATTACCGTCGCAGAACTATGATGGGACCATATCTGATTTTGACGCTAGAACTAGATACAGATACAACAAATGCATCAAATTATCCGTGTGGGTAATTAGTTTTAGTCACTAATTTCAACCTAAACGAAAGTAATACAGATTGGTTTCAGTGAACAGGTTCCAAGATTCTCATTGTAAAGCTACGAGAACCGCAGAAAACGATGAATTTCTCGCCGGGCTTCAATCTTCTGCCATATTTTCTAAGTATACCTTGTACACGACGAAGATTTCATTGGATTAGCAATCTTAACAAGTCCACGGCGATAGAATGTTTGCATTTCAGCATCGAACGAAAAGAAAATGTCATGCATAACCTAACAAGATTAAAAAACATAGTTTGAAAGATTGTCGACAACATGAACAACTATATTTATATGGGTCGGTGTAGTAGTTTTGAATAATCATTGTAGAAAAAGTTTGTGCATCAACGACATCGACGATGGGTGGCGCAGGGCCGCAGAATCTTACCTACAGAAAGACGCGTGTTCCATTTTAATATTTTGATCCGGCGAATTCGACGATCGCAGAGTACGCTTTTTGACGTCAGATTAAGTAGACCGAGTGAGTCGTGCGAATATAGAATCTGTAAAACAACTAATCTTGTGAGATGAAGATGTATAGGTAATGAAAATAACATATTGATGAAATTTCAAGGTACAACGAGAAACAAGCATAATAAGTGTGATGAAGAAGAGTGCCCATAATCGCATCGTCGCAGTCCAATCTCTTTTTTTGGCCGCCCTCCAAGCCTTTAAATGGTAACTTCTACTGGCTTTGCAAACTACGCCCTGTAGGGAATCTTACTATGATTGCAGGGTCTTTAGTCCCCTCGTTTTCCTGTTTGCAGTGAGTTGCAAGATGTGGTATCGCGCTTGTTGATTTTTGCCGCTGCTGCTTCTTCAGAGGAAAAAAGGCATGAAAATAAGAAATACAGCTGAGGCACAGCGCCAGTTGTAAGAGAATTTGGTAGAAGGTGGACCAGGAGCATCCGTTTTTTTCACAAGAAGAAAGTACCAGACCGCCGTCATGCATGGGAGCAAAGAGCGAAGCCTGGCTGCGGGCCGCGAGCCTTTACTCAGCGACGCGATTCAACAACATCGCGCAGTTGCGGTGGGAGGTGGGTCTTCGTCATCCTCCTCATCGTCATCTTTTTCACGGCGCCCGAAAGGCGTTGTTCAGCAAGTTCCGAATTATCTTCCTCCAGATTCTAATAATCAAGGACTGGGTGATCCTGAATCAAGCAGCAGCCGGGATGCCCATAAGCGTGGACTGCGTCATGGCAGTGAACGCATCTCTCGACTACAAGAACAGCACATGCTCTTCGGGGGAGCGCGATATCATGATAACCATTCGACGCGAATGGTTGAGGACGATCCAAACCACACATTTTTCGACGAGGAGGATGGTAGCGACACGTATCATAGCGAGGCTGATGATGAATTGCTCGCGAGCAACGAAGGTGTATCTGAAGTTAATCTTAACCAGGGAATGAACAACAGCGGATACGAGGACCACCATAATCGTAGTACCAGGGGAGGTTTGGCCACCTCTTCTACAGGGAGACAGTGCGGCACAACAGCAAGCAATCAACAGCAGAGCGAGAGGGAGGCTAGCAGACTCGGAGAAGCTGAATATCAGTCGACTCTTCACAAACAGGAGAAACGGACATGGAAGTCCCTTTTTTGTGGTAGGCAAACCAAAGCGGCACATCAAGACAACAAGCGCCATCGTCTGTCAGGCAGGATAGGTGCTGGTGGAGGTCACAAGCTGCATCTGAGTCACGACCTGAATGGTGAACTTCGGCGCGAAAGGGATCTGCCCGACCGCACTGGCAACATGACCTCCTTGTCAGCGTTGAACAGTGACGACTTAGACGACAACGATCATGTGAACAATTTCGAGAATGTTAGTGCAAAAAGTAGGCGAGATCATCAGCTTCAGAAGGACGGCACTAGCGGTCATAATATGCCAGGCGAGGGACAACAAGAACAAGGAGGACGCGACTCCGGAGGTGCAATTGTATCTGCGATGCCTCTGGTCCCAAAAGCGGGAGCCTCCGGCACGAGTATTGCAGGCAAGGACCCGAGAAGTAGTAAAAATCGTGCTCGAAGTCGCATTCCAACCATAAAGCAGAAGAAGTACTTTTTCAGTTGCCGTTCAGTGCTTCGTCTCACCTGCTTCTGCCTGTACCATGCCATAGACTACTGGAGCAACATTCTACTCACCTTGTTGTGTTTTTTCTGGCATTACATCACGGGAGAAGTCATGTGGGCTTTTAGCGGAATATGTGGTTGCGTGTGCGTCATCGCGGCGGGAAGTTTTTCCTGTTATCTGGCACTCGGCGACAAGTACTTTATGCGCTTTGGCTTCTACACTTATGGTGAACAAGATGCCAGTTGCAACTACGCGCCGATAACCAAGTACTAACAGGAAACTACTTTCAAGAATGGAACAATCACATTGAAAATCAAAATCAATTGTGGAAGAAGATTGCCTGTACAATATCTGTCCTTTTCTTCGATATTTGAATTGTCTAAGTTGTTCGCTTATTTCTTTGTGTTTTTCCGCTCGGTTTCGGGCAGGGCATGATCTACAAGCTTGCGTACCATCGCTACATTCGCAGAAAACATGTCACTGGAGACTATGCGGCATCTTGCGAGGGATCTCCATATGAGGTTGTCAACTCGTCCGCTCCGGGTTGGAGATTTCATACCAAATCTTTCGTTGGGCTCTACGAAAGTACTTCTTATTTTGCATTCTTAGACTGATGATGGGGCAGAGTCCTATATATTCGGCAAGGATTGCCAAAAGATAGAATACGCTTCACATTGATAATGAAGCGATCTTCTATACTCATTCCTTAGTCTTAAAATCGACGTCGTCTTTTCTAGGTACTTTCTACGCTGGACTCGCAGCGTTCATGATCACGCACGATTTGACCGGAGTTTCCTTGCTTCTATCAAGTGCTTCGAGCATCTACTCCCGCGAACCTTCGGGGACGCTTCCTCCACAAGAGCCTGAAGAGAAAAAATTTCTCGTCCCAGACACTAAGAATTTCGTAGCGGATGGTCCTGCAGGTGGACTGCAACCTGGTACGCACAATCAGTTCAACACCGCGGGTAATATGAACCACGTAGGAGCACGGCCGGGACCGGCCTCTCATAGCGGGCTGCACGGCAATCTCGTGCATGCTGCGAGTGCCGGAGTCGGTAATGCAGTATCGACGAGTAGCACACCGATGGACACAAGCCCTCCATTGCATCAGCCCCCTCCGCTCTTTGTGATGTGGTCGATGTTGCCAAGTTGGTTCTTCATCGAGTGCGTGGTGATGTATGTACGGCTTTTGTTTTTATTTTCTTCTTTCTGTAAATAAAATAGGTTTCTGCAAGCCTTGTTATCCTGCTTACTTGATTAACCGCAATGGATGATCTACTCCATCAAACACAAACACGCTCTTTCAGAAAGACGTACACTGTATCAATAGGCGACTCATATAGAGACGATATTCACGTCGTTAGATAACGTCCCTCGCGTACAACATTTCAGTTCTAAGAGTCTAATTTGTGGCGCCTTCTTGAGCTCCGCGTGGACCCTAGCACATGTTGCGGTCGAAATCGATTATAGGGTGTCAGCCTACATCAAGGAGCGAACAGACCACTCGAGATGGTTTTCGACCTGTTGCATTGCTGGCCGGGTGATAGAAGTTGTCTCGACAGTGATGACACTAGGTTTCGTTATGCAACAAGCACTTCTTTCCAAGATAATTAGTTTGCTGCAAGAAGCCTACAATCAATTTCAACCTGAGTTGTGAATACTGTGGTTGATATTAAAAGTAACGTATCTGTTTCACGAACGATGCTGGAGATGTGAGCCTTCATGTTCTAATGGTTTCGTGCGCATCATATCTTTGATGGTGGGTAATGCAGCGGCTATTTGCTCTTTCCTCTTCGTCACGAGCTACTACCTTGTGGGCGTCGCCCAGCTGTGGATCGCGTCTCCCCAGGAAAAAAGTTTTTTATTATGCTGGGATGAAGATAAAAGTAAAGATCCATGAATATCACGACGGATGATTAATGTATGATAGTAAAGTACGTGGACCTAGTGGGATTTCGGGTAAACTGCGTCCTGATAGTTACTGGACGATTGGAATTTTGTTTGCCTTTGCTCTAATTTTCGTTCATTTCTTTGTTGGGTTTATGTACATGAGTGCGGATCTGAGCCGTTTCGTCGATCATCCAGGGTTTGCCAGAGTCGCTCGCCTTCTTTCCTGGCGTATACAACTGGTGCGGCTTGCTGTATTTGTGCTCTTTATGACCACATTTACTTAGATTATTTAATCAGTCAGGTGGAGGTTGCCGTTGCGCTTGATAGAGGACCGAACCAGGTTTAACATTCTCCCTCCCTCAGCATGCTGAATCGGAATAAAAAAAGGTTCTTTGATGTGTTTCTAAGACTCTGCTTCTGAGCGGGCTGGTACCGGTAGTGACAGACAGTGAAAGCGGAGAGACATTGTGCTTTTTCCAGTTGATGATCGCGAGGCATTTTGCCTTGTTCGTGTTTTACGCGACCATGGTGTCTGGGCATCTAGTTTTTCATTTAGTTCAGGGATACTTCGTTTCACCAGAGCGTGACGATATTTTCCTGCTTGCAGCTGCTGGGGACGTAGCGAGGCTGAAGAGCGTCCTCACGGAACTATCAAAACTCACTGTCGATGTCAATCATCGCCGAGAAAACGGGCATGCGCCCTTGCACGTCGCTGCGCGATACAACATTATGCATGGTTTCTTGTTGCCACAATGATAGACTTAATTTCCTCTGGGTAAGAAGGCGACAAAAAAGGTAATTTTCTTTCTGCAGGTCTCGAAAAGCCCAGAAATACTTGTACAAATTACCAACACTGCTTGGCTTGTTTAAGTTCGTTGAACATCTAAAAGAACGATTGAATGCATCAACGTGCTTCTGGTGTACGGAAAGGCAAACATCAACCTCCCGACATCGAGGGGTAAAACAGCCCTGCACATCGCCGCTGAGGAGGGCAAGCTTGCGACCGTCCGCTTTCTTGTGGAGTGCAATGCTACTTTGAACAGTCAAGACTGTGAGGGAAATACTCCTCTCCACCTTGCGGCCGCGAAGCACTACCACGAGGTCGTCAAGTATCTCATCGGGACTGCCGGTGTGACAACCGATATTCTGAATTTATGAAATTTAGTGTCGAGGGTAAGAATGTCCTGTGAATTTAGAAGTAGCTGGACGAGGCAATTTTCATCCAGCGAAAGTAGTCATTATAGTGACGAATTAGTCAGTAGAAATTTGTCTTACTGCAGCACCAACCGACGACCTTTCTAAGATGTTACGAAGGAGCGCTATGGTATGATCTCATTGACGTAGTGGATTCGCAGGATATTGACGGGATGCGCCACATGATGATCCATTCTGCTACGATGGTACTACTACTAGTTACTTGTGTCTGTGCTAGATCTTTGGACCTTGTGGCAGTCTGCACAGATCTTTAAGCGAAATTCATTGTATTGTATTGCATTGCATTGCATTGCGTGCTTCTTCTAAGAGCACCCTGTGCTGTGAAAGTCATGCAACTGCCTCACTTTTGTAGTATGGCGCATCTGAACCTGAAGCTGCAATCAACAGGTGCCTGGTGTTCGTGGAAATTCTTCCTCCGCGTCGTATTCATCAAGACGACTGGCTCGAGGATTATACGGCTATAAAGCCGTAGGTCCTTCTACGACTTCTGGTCTGACAGGCACGGCGAGCACGGTAGCCACGACCGGTAGGGGAACTGTTAATGTAGCGCGAAACGCAGGGAGTTGCGCGTCCTCTAGAGGACATCTGCAGGCGTTTTCCCAGTCAGTATCGCAAACGCAGCTAAAGCGATCCATTGTCGATGCTTCCGGGATTACGCTCTACTCAACACGCGAGACTCAGAGTCGTGAAAGTGACTTGTCCTTTTGTAATGCTACAGATGGGCGCAGATGGACGTCCGATGGCTACGAAGTGGACATGAACTTTCCTCCTCCTGGCGCGAGCCTTAGCCGTGCGACTACCGGTGGAGCACCCTCGAATCCAGGTTCTTTGCTGGAACTCAGCGAGATGACAATGCCATCCACCTCATCGGGGCTCAATTATAGTACGAGACAAAGGAGCGGCGTCGGCGGTCCCCCCGGCGGCGGCTCCTCTTCCTCGTCAAGTAATCCACCCAATTATAATATGGCGGTAGAAAAGAACAAACGCTACAGCGCTGTTGTGAGGCAGTCAGTAAGAACTGCGTCTGGAACGAGCCTAGGCAGTGTGCCTGAGGAACCTGGACGAGGACAAGGACACCTGAGCGAAGACAACTTGGAGAATCGCGTTGGAGACCGTGAAAATCAGGATCCAAAGCAGCAGAGGCGCCTCCTGTTGTCCTGTTCGAACGGCAAAAAACGAGGCAAGTCAATGGGAACCACACTGCCACGCATACGTAGTCAGGAGACCGAGCTTTACAGTATGGACGGTGGAGAGACGAGCCCCGACGACTCATCTTCCAAGTTCAAGCAGGAGACCACTTTAGTAAAAGATCATCCTGGTGAGGATCAATTGCAGGGAAGTAGGTCCGGCCGCGAGGATGGACTTTTAGATAAATCCACCCCACCGAAAGGGACGCAGGAAGTGAGGTGGAGCAACTCAGGAGGAAGCGCGCGACTCAAAAATCGAGGCGGCTGTTCTGGACGTAGCCCTGAGTGTTCACGAAAGTCAGCCGTGTCCCCAGACAGTGTGGATGCAGTGAGCTCAGCTAAGTTTGGGTCAGGGAAGAAAAACGGAAGACTTTCGAAGAACCTGGCATCCAGCAGCCCTGAAGCGGCTTCGGGACCCCCTGAATCTCTAGACTTGCATGCGGATTCCAATGCTGGCAGTACAGTGGTCGCAGTCGGTTCGGCAAGTTTTGGTGCGACAGGATATGCCTCTCCTGGTGGCGACGCGGATTCTACAATGCCTTGCGCGGCGGGTAAGCCTCTAGTATGCGGAGGTATAACCGCTGCACGAGTAAATAACGGGTCGTCGACATCGACACCACACAAAATGCCGATACCAAAGCTCGGACAGGGACTCCATCTGAGTCGAACCTTGTCAGGGAATCAGATGCACGCAGGAAACAGGATGAACTTGGGTAACGGTAGCGCCAACGAGTGTTGGAGGGGCGACCTTCGTAGTGGAAGTCCTACGCGTCCTGCGGTATCCAGCGGAAGTCACCGCGACAATCCCGGCACGAGCGGTAGTACGTCTGGGGCTCTCGCGCTCGGTTCCGGCGGACGCTCCTTGAGACCCAGTCTGATGCCGGCTTCATCGGATGGAACCAATAGCCAACCGTGGGAGCTTGCGAATCTGTCCGACTTGGAACTGTACAACGCGATGCACAGCGGTCACCAGCCTTACAATACTATGTTGCAGCAACAACACAGCCGCACTTACACGGAAACGGAGGAGCCGGGACGGACAATATCAGAGAGACTCGTTCGTGTCGAGCCTGCAGCACAAGACCCTTTCTTCGAACGCGGCACGTTCGGAAAACCTAGACTGCTCTACAATACGGGGGCAGGAAATCACAGTGGTGAACACGGTGTGGACGATGCTGCGGACCTCCGGGATCTCGAAAATGCGCCAGCGCGACAGGACTTTTACTTTTTCTACCCGTACTACAGTGTGGATCCTGCACGGGACAACATGGCTGGTCACGTGCTGCGACCCTGCGGCCTCTCGAGTCTCATCTTCTCGACCGCCACGCCCTACATTTTTGGTCGTTTTTTCCTTCGCACTGTGGATGAGGAGCGACGCGTGCTTGATCCCGAATACAACGCGAAGCGTGAGGCCGGGAAGCGAGCGATTCGCGCCTACCGAGGGGAGGGAAGCACGTTTGCTGAGGACCAGCCAGGTTATGGCAACCAGCAGTACCTGGAACTACAGCAGCGTCAGTCTGCTAGTAGCGCGGGGCGAGGGGGACACGCGTGTACGTCTCTGTTTAGTAACGGGGCCGCTAATCGAGGATTTGGCAAGGAAATGCCAGGACCTCACGACAGACGGTCTTCGCTTCTTGCGCCTTCGTCCCGAGCATCCAGTGGCCTCGCAGCGGACCAGCGTCACAGCATGCGTTCGTCAGTTCGCGGCAGTACGCTACTGCATCATCAGCGTCTGGCGCGGCGACCGCCGAAGAGGCGAGACCCACTACAGAATCTGGACTGGAATAAGCTCGGTCCTCAGGACTTCACAGTCCTTCAGCAGCTAGGCCGTGGGACATTCGGAACTGTGATGAAAGTTTGCCTGAAGGACGACCCAGATGTGATTCTAGCACTCAAATTGCTTTCCAAGAAGCAGTACAAAGTGCAGAACATCGTGTGCAGGTACTACCTCTGAAGGCTTTTGGAGTTTTGAATATCTTCGACTCCCTTGATGTAATTGTTCTTGGTAAGAAGTACCCTGGTTGCGGTTGCCTTCATCGATCTACAAAGAGATGATCCTCTTGATTTTTGCATAGAAGCAATTTGGAGACTGATAGCATTTGGTCTACTCGGTCTCGTGTGCCTTTTTCTAATTGCATCTAATCCTCAACAGGTATTACGCTGAGGAGCATGTTTTGAGAACGGTAAAGCATCCGTTCATCGTGCTGCTTTACGCAACTTTTTCTACGCCTTTGCACTGGATGCTGTTGATGGAGTTCTGTCCTGGAGGCGACCTCCACGATTTACTAGTCTCGCAAGGCACTCCAGGCCTTAGCCAGATCGTGGTGTTGAAGGCTGCGACCGAAATTCTTTTAGCCCTCGAATTTTTACATGCTCGCGGCATCGTTTTTCGCGACTTGAAGTGCGAGAATGTCATCTTGTCTGCGAGTCGCACTTGCCGTCTTACGGACTTCGGTTTAGCAAAAGAGGATCTGGACGCCGCTCGGACGGACGGCGTCTACTCCTTCTGCGGCTCTTACGGATACTGTGCACCAGAAGTTTTGCAGTTAAAGCAGGCAAAGAAGCAAGCAGCGATGGAGGGACGAAGATCAGGTTTGCAACCTTTTACGAGTCAAGGATCAATGAATATGCTAAGGACCGTGGCATGGTGTTCATCAGCGTCTCACAGGTTGATTACTTATGTATGATAAGCTCAAATAAAAAGACTGGAATTCCAAGTCAAAAACAAATTGGAATTTTTCTTTGTTTTAGGTGGTGGGCTAGGGGGCAAGCCGAAGGCTCGAGGATACGGACACGCAGTGGACGTCTATTCTTTCGGTGTGGTCCTGTTTATGCTCGTCACTGGTGGCCAACGTACCTGGTCGAAAACGGGTAACAACAAGCGGGAGAACAATAATTACAAGAACAAGAGCGTCGGGAATCAAGCGAACCAAGCGGCCGCTAATGCGGTTGGGGAGGCTTCAAGGAATCCAATGAAGGATCAGTTCGCAGTGAATCCTGGCGATGCAAACGCAGGTGTGCAGCACGCAGGGGCAAAAGGAGACAATTACCAAAGTTCGAGGAATGTTAATAGGGGCGATCAACTTCCTGTTTCGAATCAACATGGCAACAACAACAACCAGAAAACCTCCGATCAAACTGGGAAGGAGAATTCCCGTGGCACTAGCAGTACCGCGGGAAGCTCTAAGGGGCAAGAGAATCGATTCCCTCCGGCTTGCCACGAGGACCTCCGCAGTGAGCTTGACAGCGTTTTGCGGTGGAAGCAGAGAGACGCCGTTTCGTTTCGGCTACCGCAAAATAGACAGCAGTATGTGTCCATGCGCGAGAAGTCGCAAAGGTGGCAGCAGCATCCTTACCTTCTGGAGCTCGTAGGCGTGATGGTGAACGAGAGCGCGGATAAGCGCGGGACATGCGAGACGATGCGCGGACATCAATATTTTCTTTTAGGGCTCATGCATGTAGTTCCTAATTGATTCATCATTTGATTGTTTCTATGTATCTATATGTTACAATGACATTACGTGACATTGATACATTGTCGTTCTAATTTATCATGTCGATTTTTCCGCGGCCTTGAATAACAGCAACAGGCATTTTCGTGATGTCCAGAGAAGGCTTGACGAGATGGCGATAGCAAAACCACCAGCGAATAATACCTCAACGAGCAGTTGCGCGTCTCTGCCTAAGGCTTCGAGCTTAGCTGCGGCGCCACTGACAAGACCGTTGACATCAGGTGGAGGTGAAAAACTTGACGCTCTCGTAGGGAGCCCCACCACCGGAGCCGTTGGTCGATCGGAGGAGGACACTGATGGAGAAAAACATGACCAAATAACTGAAAATGCTCGGGGGGAGGATGCCGAAAATGGTAATGAATGGGTAGCTGCGTCCTCGTCGCAAAAGGGAGACAAAAACGAGAATTTGGCGGGTCAACATCCAGAGGAGCCACCCCACAGAAGAACTAGCACAGCGACTAACTTCGACTCGGGAACCGCAGCCCGAGTGACTGTGCTGTCGACCGAAGCATCGACGCGCATCGAGACTCCAGACGGTGATGGGTTCTTGCGTGTTTCTTCGACAGCGAATTCTGGTTCCGCTCAGGTGATTTCGGGCAGAAGCACCGCCTTACTATCGTCTAGAAGAGCAAGCACGACCACGACTGGTACCACAAATGTTCTAGCACTCTGTAGTTCATCAGGTAGACGGGCTACCATAACTCAAGAACGTCAATCTTCTTCTAGTTCATCATCCTGTACTTCTAGACGCGACGACAAGACAGGAGGCGAAGAGTCGATTAAGTGTGTTGTACGTGAAGAAGTAGACGATGTCGTAATTAGTGAAGCAGATGGAGAAGGAGGTGACGAAGAGCTAGGGAGGACAAAACTAGATGAAGTAAATGCGGGAGCTGAAGCAAGTGCGAAATTAAGCAGAGAGAGTAAAATCAAGTTCAAAGAAACTGACGATACTTGCACTGTGCTAGAAGAAGGTGACACGACAGAAGAGATAGCGGAGACCACTGACACCTACAGGAGTTTGACAAAGCAGGACTTTCTTCGGGTGTCCTCAGTAACTTGGAGCTCGCGCATAAAGGCCAGGGCTACTGCGAGCACGCGGATCGGGTCGCCGTTCTCTTCCGATGGTAGCAGTGTGCAATTATGGAAATATTCAAACACTTCTGAAAAAAACAATTGGAAGAATTACTCCAGAGTACGTCTAACAGTAAAGACTCTGAGTTTGTAACTTGTTCTTGCTGTTCATCTTCTTCTGACGCATAGCGAGTCAGCATGGCTGACCTGGGCTTGAGCTGCCTTCTTCCTGTCTTCTAATATACGGTTCTCCGCTCTCAGACGATATCGGAAGGCTTACGTGCGTGCAAGAGAAACCGATGACGCCTGTAACAGAGGCAACCGAAGACGGATCTTCGGAAGCGCACGGAGGAGAGCAGTAGCTGTGCTATCGATTCAAATCTTGTCAAATTAACTTCCACTGGAATTCAAAGATGATGATAGGCCTAGGTTTTAACATTGCACTTCTCGGATCGAAATTCTGACTGCGTGTGAATTCCAAGTTTTCAAAAAATCGAAGACTCAACTGCACATTTTTACAGTGCTGGCATTCTTGGCCGTATTGGAGCGTCTTCCTTTAGCACTTCTGGACTCTCTCCAATATCTAATAGGCAAACTTCTAGCAGAGTACGCAGAAATTCTAAAGGCGGAAAGATTTGCCCTCAGAGTTGTATGTAGAATCAAGAGCTGGAGGGACTTTGTTGAAGTGTCGGTATAATGTCTTTTTTGCGCATTAGTAATACATTCTTGCGACTCAGCATCGCGCATATTTTCCGCCTCAGATGGCTAAGCCTAAGATACACCTTTTTCCATTGATTGATTGACAGACGGTCAGCCTGATAGACTGCATTCATACAATAAGAAGCGGCAGAAAAGTAACAGAACACCTTTCAAACGAACAAGACGAGATGACTGTGTGTGTGTGTGTGTCCTCCTGTAACAAGTAAGTATCTGCGTACCTAAGTACTTGACAGCTTTTTTTAGGTTTTTTCGGATGCAGCGCGGGGCACTCGGAATGTCTTTTGCTTCGACGATGCATCCGAAAAAACAGTACAAATCACTATTTAACGAGCCACAGACAAAGGAAAACGACACGTGGTACTAGTTTCGACCCTTATAGCATTGAATGCTCCTGGTGTTGATATTAATGAAGGAATATTATATATAACAACGCAGTGGAGGTGACCAGAGCGTGTAGTTATACCTATGATGTAAGAACGCAGCGCAAGCGCAACGCACGTTGAAGAAAACCTCCGACGCCCAGATCCTTGCCCATCTGCAAATGCAGACGTTTCTAGTATGGAGCTTCTTTTATTTCTATCGATTGAAGATTTCATGGCAGCGCATTGTGATGAAAACAAGCGTATAATTTTTCTTGCAAATGATAGTTTGGCAGTTCGAGTTTCTTAGTTTAAGTCATGATGTTGCACAGGATACGCGTTTCCGCTAATTGTGCCTGTCCATCCAACGCAAGGTCGTTTGGCTGAAGGCGCAGAGATTCCAGTCTAGGAGGTGGACGAAGATAAGCTTCTAATTTCATTCTGTTCTTGGATGTGGGGAGTTGGAGTTGCACTGTGGCGCAGAGTGTACGAGAGTAGATATGGTCCTCAATTTTTGTGTCGAATACGCTCCTCTTGATGAGAATCAACGACGATCTTTGGGCTCGTTCGATGGATTTGGCTCAGACTCTCTTCCGTTCGACAGCTCCCCAATCCTCAAACGCCGTCTTATCTTTGTTTGATCTTACGACGACGACGACGACGATTTCTTCCAATTCCATGAGAGGATGGAAAAAAAAGATCGTGGTATGAAATAAAGGAGGATTGAATAAAACGGCTGTGTTCCAAGTACAAGCACTTGGCGCTCGAATGGAGTTAGTTATACATGAATATTGCCAAGCATCGCGATAGGGATGAAACTTCTGATATCTTAATAAACTTCAGTCTTCTGCTATCTGTGTCTTCGATCATTCAGAAGTTTTGTCTGACGTCCACACCCGCTATTATGTTGGATGAGCACTCGTATTTTTTCGCAAAACGATTTGAAGTACTCCTGTAGTAAGACTCGGATAGTCTTGAGGACTCAGACCTTCGTTGCCTAGTCAGCGACGTCATCGATGCTCGTGCAGTGATGGTTTTTTTTTTGAATTGGCAATGAGTAAGACCAGGGGATGCAGCTTCCCCAATCAAGTTGCCAGGAAACCACTCATTTTGGCATAAGGAGACAAGTCTCTATGCTTCTAAGGCCTACTTGATTGGCAATGAGTAAGACGGTTTGGAGTTTTATTAAGACATTGCCAGAGCTAACTTCTAGTTGTGCAGCTGCAATATCTAATACTATGTCGCATTAGATGGTATGTAGCATGATGATGCTGGCGAGAACACGTGAGGAGGTGGGGAGCTCAATACAAACTACTGTCCGACGGAAGAGAGAACTACGGCTACGTCAACACAATGGCGGCGCTGGGGCAGCAGCAGGGGAGCAAGAAAGAGGGTACCAAGAACAAGCGAGCAAGTTCTACTAACAACACAGGCAAAACGTCGCCGGATTCGTCCGATAAAAGGGATGCTTTACTGTCCCAGACGTTTCTGCGGCTATGCGGTCTTTCCGGAGACGTTGTGGAGCTGCCACTTCCACAGATACAGCACTGTACAACGGTTGGAGAACTCCGCTTCTTTGTAGCTCAGCATGTGTGGCCACGAAGGCCGCCACCTTCGCTCGTTATATTGCAAGCACTGCGGCCTCTGCCAGGAATATCGGACAAACGGCACGACAAGGATGCTCCACCGGCAAGCAATGATGACGACGGTGGCGACGATGAAGCTGGCTATTTCGAAGAGGTCGAACTCGATGACGATCAACCATTTGATGCAACAGCCTTCATCGTACCTAGCGCTCATCTGCCACGAGTTAACAAGAATAGAGGGATTAGTGGGCAGACTTGTGCAGATGAAAGAACCGCAACGCAAGAAAGCGACGAACCCCATCTTCGCGTTTTGATTCGACAACCCGCACCCGAAATACTAGCGGTTTTCCAGAACGAGGATAACAACATTAGCTGTTGTACAACAGCCTCTTTTGACAAAGACTACACTGAACAGGACCCTCGAGGTGTTATTGACGATGGACAGGAGGACTTCGACTACTTTGACTATGAAGGCGTTCCTCGTGACCATGATTCGGAGCGGGCGATGGCTCCGAGTCCGGGTTCTTCGTGGCGCTGGGTCGTTTCGCAGTTGATCCGTATGGCGAGTGGTGCTTTGCCGGATGACTCCGACGCTGGATGGACCCACAGTTTTCAGCGGTGTCGTGAATTTGTGTACTGGCATGAACAACATCTGTGTTCTGAACATCCAGAAGTGCTCCTTTTTTTGGCCGAGAACGCCAATGCCTCAACTGGTGGAACGGCGGGAGGCCAACGCCGAGGAAATGGTGGCGCGGCGACGCACCTGGACATACCGTGGAGCATCATGCTGCTGGCTGTGGTAGAAAGAATAGCCGACAAAATGGGCTTCAACGAGCAGGGAGTATCGTCTTCAGGTAATTCTTGCAAGCTGTCAGTCAAAGTGGACACGGCAGCTGCAAAGACTGATGACAATGACGGAGCGGAGCATGTATCTGTGATGAACGAATCGAAGATTGAAGGAACTATATGGCACAATATCAGCGAGCAGAAAGCAGTTTGCCTGACAAACAACTCTTTTAACGGGCGCGCGGGTGCTGCGCTAAGTGCGTTCTTTCGAACTGATGGCCTGCAGGCGGCAGGTGGAGAGGTCGCACTGGTGAGCGTTTTTCACGCCGTTCTGCGTGGCTTGCTTTGTTTTAAGAAGGAACCGACTTCGCTAGAGCCTGCAAAGGTGCGGCCGATGACAAATGACGGTGTTGCTGCTCCTGTTCGTGACAACAACGCTAGCGGATCAAGCTCCAGTGCATCGATCGTCCGACTATGCCATGCCATTCTCTGTAGCATGCTGTCTGTTGCGCCCGGCCGCGTTCTCAATGTCTCCGGTGCTTACATACGTGGCACGCACCTTTTTGTCGACAGCGAAATGGACGAAAATCAAAATTTGATGTCAAATTCTGATCTCCACGCAGCCTCAAATATGACGCCAACATCGGGGAACAGTGCTGGAACGCCTTCGTCTGCTGGTGCAGATAGAAGTAGAACGATTCTGGGACTCAGGTTGCGAACTCCGGGATGCGCCGTAACGAAGGAGTGGAGCAACGTGATTCCAACGCTTTTTCTAGACCCCGACTGCGCCGCCGCTGTCCTGCGCAACCCCGAATTGGATACGCAGACGACGCTGCTACAAATCGCCGCCGGTGGAGCTGAGCGCTCGCGAACCTGTTTGCTGTCCGCCGCTGTGACCGCACAGCTGCCAACGTGTCTGGAAATCGTGCGTCGACTGCAATTGCGTGGCGGGAAGATGACTTCATCTCATACAAACGTCGACTGCACCAGCAGCGGGCACGAAAAAGACGAGCCTACATTGAAACAGGGCCAGCCAATAGGTTCTGCTCAGATGAATCACGCGATCCCGAAGCAGCTCGTGCGCAAGTACTTGCGTGTACGATACACGACCTTACCGGAACCAGCTAATTTTTGTTTTCGAAAATTTCCTATGCAACCGCTTTCCCAATTGTTTGGAAAAAATGCGGCAGAAATATGCGAGTACAATATGAGCAGATGCGGTCATCAGGCGGACGAGTGGCTTCAATTGTTCCAGTGTCTCATAAAGCTGGAGCGAGAAGCATGACCTGCAACACCGAGCCCTCCTTATAGCAACATATCATTTACACCTTTCATGATGCTGATTTACATCCAACGATCTTTTGGTCCCATGCCCTTCACAATTAAGCGTTGGTGACTTAATGTTTTACTGTTGCCTGTAATTTTGTTTTGAATGTTATTCCCTAGGAGGTGTTCCCATTTTTGATGCGCTTTACAGAGGACAGGACGAATTCAAATTCAATAGCTTCTAACTAGGGTTTTCAGTCCAAAAATCGATGGAAGCAGCAGAGTAGAGGTCAGGAATCGCGATACTATGAATGATACTAACAACGGAAAAATAGCTCTTTCTCTTGCAGCTTGGGTTGAATTCTGTTCGTAATCATATCCAACATATGATGAAAGGGAGTTGCTGATGATCCCTTCTCTCTTTGATCGTCGATTCATTTTCAAACGCAGTGATGACTAGGATCCAAGAGGTATGTGAAGATTCGTTACAATTTAGAGCATGCCGCAGGTCAATGAGGGAAGTCACATGGGAATGCTTATCTTTTGATACACCAGTCTTGAGAAGTTGATAACAGAGAATTGTTTGAGCTCACAATGTACGTAACTGCCTTGGACTTGGTAACGTACTTCTAGGTACATCCGTGGAAAGAGATCATGATAACCTCTAGTGTGCATCCGGAGACGGGAAAGCGAGAGTACCGCGTAGAAAGCCTTGCGGATACTGGTCCTTATGTCTGGACTAAAGCTCGTCGTGATCTGGAGCAGGGGAATTCACAGAATCGGCTCTTTCGTGGAGGCGGTGCGTCCATCAGGGCAGGTGTGAATGAAGACGGAGACACCTCCTCGACTGTCCACCTCGGTGGGCATCTGCCGCAGGGATGCCGCTATTGTCCCGAGCCAAAGATCCGTAACACCCCAGTGTGTGAGGAAGATTTGGTCGAGGAGATCAGCGTCTTGCGCTTACCTGAAGCACTAGCCATTGAACTGGAGGAGGCTTTCGCGGCCGAAAACGAGCAGGAACAAGATACTGGTGGTCTTCCTTCTAGTACCAATGGAGGAGAAGGTCACATGAATAACAGAGGTACCTCTTCTATAAGGTCTATTTGCGCCACAGCCACCGGCGCGACGGGTGGTGTATTTTTTCAGAAGGAGCAAGAAGGCGGCACTTCTTCCTCGTCAACTTCCAAGGCGCAACGCAGGAAACCTAAACCTTTTTCAGAACGTGGTGATGTTCTATCTTTCGAGGCGGACCACATAGTTTTGAATGGTCGCAGGTATCCACACTCAGTGCAGCAATTGCCCTACCCGGTGGAAGCGTTCAACGAGGATCATAAGGTCGCCGATGTACCTTTCCTCATCACTGTTGACGGAAGTCGCGAATTGGAGCTAGACGAGGCAACAGGTAGGCTCCTGGGCGAACGCAGTCTCCACGCAGACGGCAGCATTGCCAAAGCAGAGGACCAGGGTGGAACAACGAAGAAGGGAGGCCTCCCGAACAGTAACATCAATGAAGACGTTCTCGGGGACGGCACTAACGGAATGAAGGTCATAGACGAAGGAAGTGAGGATTCCGATGCTTTATTAGCAGCCTTGGGTCTCGAGAAACCTGCACCGCTTTCAGGCACCGCAACTGGTGCTGGGGCTTTTGATGTTGACGAGGGGACGTCTGGTGCGACAGCCAGTGCTGGTCCTCCACGACAGGTGCCTTCGTTTGTGAAGCCGCATTCCATGGGTTTGACTAATGTACGTCGCTCTAAAAGCGTCGCTGGGGACCCAGGTGACGTGCCCTTCACCGAACAGCAGATACAAGAGGCGTGGGTCACCTTGCTCGAACTGGCGGAGAGGGGCAGTTACACCTATTGCGAAGACGTCCAGGAAATCAACCAGGCTCAGTTCCTGGAGCTCAAGCGGAGATTCCGTACACAAGAATGGAAGCCGGGCGACAGCGTTGTCTCGGGTCACAGTAACAATCAGATTGCAGGGGGGAGCAAACAGGGTGGCCCGCCTTCATCTGGAGGGTCCCAGCCTGGAGCACGGCCGAAAAGCAGTACAGCGAGGAACAGGTCTAGCGCACGGGCAGGCAGCGCAACAAGCACAAGACAAAAACGTGCACTCCTAGCCTCAAAAGGCCTCTAGTAGTGAAAACATTCGTGCCTCAACTGATGATTTTCCACCATAAGAAAACCCCTTCAGCAGAATGAAATCGGACTCCTCATCGTCGGAGTCCACACACGATACTCGTACCTCGTTTAGTGTCCCACCAATCCAAAAAAGTTCACAAGAAGCAAAGCTCCATAAAAAGATGCTGAATTTTTAAGGCCATAACTTCCGGCTCTGTACTTTGTATGATCACGCTTTTAATTTATTAGAGTCTGAAAGAAAACGGTAACGGTCCGCAACAAGAAATCTGAATGGAAATATATTATTCCTCTTCACCACAACAACAAAAATGTGCGTCGGGCTCTCGCTCTCCGCGTCCGTCTCTCTAAAAAAGACCTCTATCTGAAAAGCAAAAAGAGGAGTGATCAAGCAATCCATGGATCTGAAACCATCGTTCTTCACAGATCTTCAAACGTGGTCAACCTGAAAAAACAAGTCTAACGAGGCGAAGTTTATTCGGTCGTGGGGCAATTCGGTACGGTCTAGTTCGGTACAGGATGAATGACAACGAGAAAATGGATCTTTGTGCGTCAGAATAGGACGATGAAATAGACGAGATGAATAGGAACGGTAATTTTCAGTTAAAATTTTGTTTTCGATGAATTTAGTCGAAGCAAGCGGTCAACACGCTGATCAAGCCATGTGATATTTCCCTGCACGAAGTACTGCGTGCAGTTTGGTTGCTACAATATACTATATTGAGCGGGACAATGAAGACAGAAGCAGAAACAGAATCATTTTGATTAGAGAACTGATAAATTTCCGATTGCAAAAATTACATCCTTCTAGTCATGCATGTTTGTCTGTCTCGTTAAGATCGAACGTGATCAATCATATTCACAACTAAGACAGGCGACAAGGAATGAGTGTCTTTTTCTCTTTTCATTTACTAGCGACGTTTTTTTTATTGATGCCGAAGTTTCCCGCAGAGGCAAATCTCGCCCGTGTCCCCCCATGGTCATTTTTGTTGTTGCTTCATTGAGATGTTTATTGTGTACAGGAGCGAAAAATGTCCTCCGCGCGAAACAGTTTATGACTACTCTTTGATTGAAGCCACGTGAAGACATCCCAAGTATTTGAAGAGATATGATCTGCATTCTGCAACTACCGATTTAACAAAAGATGTAGTTTTTTTTGTGTCGGGATGCGTGACGATTTTCATCTAGTCGTTGCCGGTGTGGACTAGGTGGAATCTCGAGAGTATCGATAAGAACTAGAAATTGTGACCATTTTTTATTGATAGATGCTTCAATTTGTGCAAGTAGATTCACTAGAAGGTAGACAATCGTAACGGATTCATCTTTGATAGATCATTTGCAGGCGAAGCTCTTCACTTACCGACTAGTTCGACGTTATTTTCTAGCGCTTTTTGGCGCTCGAAGCAGCACTCCCAAAAAAATGCCGCCAAAAAAGAAGCCAGCGGCCGCTAAGGCCAAGGCTGGCGCTGCCAAGAAGGCAGCTGACAAGAAGGCGCCGGCCATGAAGCAGGCTGCGATGAAGTCTGCCGTTGCGAAGGGGAAAGAAGAGAAAAGCTCGAAAGCAGGAAGGGCTGCCGCGAGTTCATCTTCTTCGAGCAAGCCGGTGATGAAATCAGTAGCCGCAAAAGGAAAATCAAAGCCAGCAGTGAAGGGTGCTGCCGCAACGAATTCCGCGAAGAGTTCAAAAGCGAAGGCAAAGAAAGAAGCAACTCCACTAGAGAATGATGACGAAGAAGAGGAAGAAGACGAGGACGAAGAGGAAGACGCAGAAGAGGACGAGGTAAGAAAAATTACGAAGGGTGCTGACATCTAAGCATGTTCTTTAAATCTGATAGTGAAAGACTTTGCTTGTCGTATTCAGTTGCTTCATCGTCGATCCCTATGCCTATCATAGTCTTGCACAAGCACAGTGAATCACCCTTTCTTTTATGACGAACGACCCTAATATGTATCTTCAGGACGAGGACGACGAGGCTGAAGACGAAGAGGCCGCAGAGGAGGATGAGGAAGAAGCGGCGGAAGAGGATGAAGATGAGGAAGAGGCTGCGCAGGAGGAGAGCGAGGAGGCAGCCGAAGAGGAAGCTGCGGAGGAAGAGGCAGTGGAGGAGGACGAAGAGGCAGCAAGTAGTGGTACCATGTAGCTGTTTGTGCTTTCTAGAAAGCATCCCGTTTTCTTACAAGATGACTGGAAAAGGTTTCTCAATACGAAAAGTGCTAACTACGTTTATCTTGGTGGAAAAGACTGCAATTTCGTTTTGATTTTTGTGGAAGAAAATGCATAGCAGCAGGAGCCCAAAAGGCATCATGATCATGTAAGAAAGTTGCTTAAACAAGAAATATATTCATATTCTCCTCCTCCTCGCACAGCTGCAATGGATGTTGATTCGCCTGTGGAAGAAGACGCAGCGGAAGAAGAGACCGGAAAAAAGGCAAAGAACGGTGGTGGAAAAATGAAGTCAAAGAAGAAGGTAGAGTCCTCTGGCTCGGACGACGATGAACCAATAGTGCCAGCATCGAAAAAGCGGAAGGAAAACGTACGTTGGCATCTGGCCATATTTCCCATCGCTACCTATCCTAAGAAAGCCAGAAAATGAACTGATAGATAAAACTACCTCTACCTCTAGTAAATCATTTGCTCTCCTTAACTCAGGCTCCATCACCAGATGAGAAGAAAGACCGACCGCAGTACAGATTGCGTGACTTCGAGGTGGACGATATGTCAGTAGTGTATGGTGAAGACGGCTTAGACGAGTTTGATGGGCACTACGGTCTTGTTGAGGACGTCGTCGCTGGTGCTGAAAAGGCCGCGGTGCGAGCAGGACACGAGGAAGAGTTCAACCCAGAACTGAAAAGGCTTCGAGAGGAGCACGAAAATATGCGTGCTGGTCTGGTCGAAAACGAGGAGGTTCGGAAGGCTCTGCAAGAAAAGTACTGCGTTATAATGCTTGATCTAGTCGTTAGATTTTCTTATTTTGTTGCGTTGTAAGAGCCAATGCCTCTCATCCTGTAGTTGAACGACATCAATGGTTTTTTTCACATACGCTTTACGTATTTCGATGAATCTCACAGAGCCGAACGCCGATTGCCGCAGCGTGACGCGGATAAGAAGGAGGATGACGACGAGGATCACGGGCACGAGGATTTGAACCAAGCCTATACGTACATTTTTGTCGGCGATGTTAGCAAACAAGTGTACAAGTACGATCAGGTGAACCGATACTGGCGTATCCGTACCGATCAGGCCCCGTTGACGATCCATGACACCGAGGGGGAGAACACGAGAGTAATTCACGGCATGACTCGTGAGGAGTACTTGGAAGACTTGTATCAGAAGCGGGAAGACCGGAGACAACAAGCTGCATTCGAAAAGCGACAAGCACAAAGGGAAAGGCAAGAGCGGCAGCGCGAAAAGCGCGACTCGACGATGCTTACGGGCGCCGAGAGGGCAGAGCGCAAAGCCAGAAAAAAGAGAGAACGCGAACAACGCCCTGGTGCTTTTACTTTTTATACCGACATCTCGATCTTGAGCGTCAAGCTTTCTCTAAGGCATAATCACAGATGTTGCTGCTGCATTTCCTTGGGCTTCAATATCCACCCACCTAATTCTTGTTCTATCTAGTGCTTGAAGACTCTTGTTCAAAAGTTCGCAAGTGCTGGAGGATGACCTTGTATGTACTCTTCATCTCAGGTGCGCAGCAGTTTTTGGAGAGCGAGAGCGAACTGGAGGAAGATGCCGAGATGCAATTAGAGGAAGGACGCGCTGAACTAGAAGCTGTGAACCCAGACCCTGCGTTGCGGGAGCTGCGAAAGCTTGCAGAGGTTAGCCGCAAGATAGCCGAATCGGATCAGGGGGACCCCGATATCATTGCTTTCACAGACAAGTACGGATTTGGTTATCGAATGTGGCGGTGGAAGCTGATTCATCCCTTAAGGCTCAGGATAGAAAATAGATTTAAAAAATTGATTTTCCCAGAAGTAGCAGTAGATAATTGAATCTAAAAGTTGAAGTTTAGTTTTTTTTCTCAATATTTGTCGATCGATATCCTACAAGAATTAGAACAATTTTGAGAGAACAACTTAGGAACTGCTACTACTGCGCGCCGGGAATGCATGAATGCAATGAAAAGCTTTGCCTCTAATCAGGACTACTTCTGCGAAGACGGAAGAGGCACAACGCAAACCTCCAAAGAAGATCGAGCTGTCCAAGGAAGACGCTGTGACCAAGGAAGCGAGAGAAAAGCTCGGATTTCACTACCGTCCGAAAGGGGATGATAAGCATGTACCAGACAAATACCTCATTGAATTTCGACGCATCGACGAGGAAACCGGCTACTGGAGACCAGAAGATGGCGAAGAGGAGGATTGGAAGATCGTTTACCGTGAAAAAGTCGATGTTATGGATATCATTTTTTTGACCAGGGGAATACAGAAGAATTCAATCGATGTTAATAAATGTGAGTATTTGAGTAATAAGTATGTTTCTTACTAGTCAGTGTGAAATGAGAGTTTGGTAAATGAGTCTGTGGTCTTTTATCATCATACATAGGAAGATACAACCTCATCTTTGTACGAACCACTTCATTTTGGAGACGACCGAGGAAGTGCGGCAAGGCACTGCTGCGCGTAAAGTCAGCGATTCGTTAGCACAAGCGGACGAGAAGCTTGTCACGAGGCTGAGGCTAGAGGCGGCGGATGCCGCTGGCTCGGGCAATAGGCAAGATCGGCAGCTGGTACAAAGGAAACAGCACAAGCTGTTTTTCAAGCAGTGGAAGGACTTGATCGCGGGAAAGACTCGACCTAACCACGAGCATTCGGAGCGACCGGAAGCGTACTGGTTTTTCCTGCGCCACGGGTCCATGTCGCGGAGGGACTTGTATGCACCTCCGCACAACTTCGAGACGGGCTTCCAAGGTCGGTCCGGAATCCGCTTTGTCGCCCATGACCGTTTTCGAGAACAGCAGAACAAGGTATTCTTGGGACGCTTACTACAGCAACGCACGCTTCCGATCAGCAACAGCATGAAGCCGCTGGCCTACAAGAACGAACAAGCGGATGCTGCAACGGCCGCCAAGCAAAAGGGCTCCGCCAAGGTCCCCGCTGAGGCCACCTATGCTGGTGTGGAGGCCGACCAGTACGACGCTGGTGCGGATGCTAATTTATTGGATGGAGGGGATCGCAGTGCTGTCCCTTATGCGATGGGGCCCGACTATGACCAAGGTGAACTCTACGACGAAAATGCTCCTTGGGACGCACACGAAGCCGATGCGTTCGGCAATATCTCTGCGGCGCCAAACCAAGACGACTACAACTATGGTGCCTATTAATCAGAGTAATTCGAGTAGTCATGCGACCGTGATCAAGAATGTTCAGCTGAGACGCGTTGATGATGATGCGATCGTTGACGAGGAACACGCAGTAGATGAAATCCCATACACTTTTTTTCAGAAGTTTTCCTCTTGGCACGTCGAGGAACTGTGAATTTATAAAAAATGAATGAAACAAGTTGAAATCGATTCCAGATTTTCTTCACCGAAAGTAACAGATTAAATCCACATAGTAAATACATCTGTGCTACGTACCAGCACTGGCAACCCAAAATTATACTTTTTCGATTTTTGATGCAGTTGATTCTAGCTAAAAACTGGCTATGAAAATAACTGGAAAAAATCATGATGAAAAACCTCCAATTGATAGGGACAAGATTGTTGTACTCTCAGTCATCAAATAGTACATGCCCATCAGGATCATGCTGTGCCGATATAAGCGCAGTGTGATTTCTGTGCTCATTTCGAAAATGAAGATGTGTTATCGAGCTTACTTCTTTCGTCGTCTCTTTCATAATCTCGATTCTGTCGTGTCTGTTGTAGAGAGGAGGCGAAGTCGCACAAGTCGAAAGATGCGAATCACATCAAGAAATATCGGATGATTTATACGATTTTGTATCGGCATCTACTTTCTGTGGTTCAATCTCACTGGATGAGTCCGTCTCTCGGTTCGAGCAGAGAGCTGTAGCAATTAAGGAGTTATTGTGGATGCACGTCTTGCGCCAAAAAAAGCAAATCGAGCCTTGGAAAAGCAAGAAAATATGTATTAAATAGGGAGTTGTTGTCAGGCTCGACAGAGTCAATACTTTCAAGTTTTTTTCGTCTGAGCGTAGGTACGATGAAGTAGGTCGAAGTAAAACTCATTTTATGTAGTTAGTCGCACGTCCAGCCGTCGAATCGAAGTGAGCATACGAGAAGATAAAACTCGGGAACTTAAAAAGGAAAAGCATACTTTAGACTAACATCAGTGATAGCTAGACCAAGGACCACGGTGCTCATATAAGTAAGTGATTAAGCTGCAAGACCCGAACACTTGGGCCGCGCATCAAAATGGCCGACGAGGGCCCCGACCCGGGGGATGACGGCCTCCCCGTCGACGAGGAGGAGGAGAGCGAAATCCCGCTGCTAAAACAGGACCACCCGCTGCTTGCGCGCGTCCAGCGCGCGCTGCTTGAGCAGCTCACTGCGCAGAAAGACCGCTTACGACTCCAGCTAGCCGAGAAACAGGAAGAACTGAAGAAACTTGTCGGGCATAGAGAAAACATAGGTACTGGTGTTCTTCGCGATAACTAAGTAGCTAAACTTTCGATATCTTTATCATAGAAGAAGAATGAAGGCCCAATCTATGTTGTAACACGATAATATCTTGTTTCCAAGTTACTCACATTTTTTCTCTGCGTATTGTAGATCTATCATCCGGCTTGCCACCAGGTGTGACCCTCTACCACGCGCAGCAGCAACTAGCGAAATTGCAGCTGAACCAGGAGGAAATACAAGACAAGTTTTCGACGATAGTCCAATCCAAGGAGGATGAAAACCAGAAGCTCGAGTCAATAACAGGGGAGTACTAGAAGTTATACATCAGCATACGTCGAGTATCTATACACTGTTTAGTCTCACAATATCGCTTCTTATTTATTACTGTTTCAGCTGAGCAGAAAAGATGTAACAAAAAACATCAGAGTCTTATCCTCCAAAATCACCCAAGAATAGCAATATTGTAGTAGTTTGATTGCAGCGAGTTTTTTTTGTTACTTTCGCTTCACTCAGCTATGATCGTGCGAAGCGGGAGGTGGATCAGCAGCTGAGGCAAGTGAATAAAGCCCAGGACGAGTTGAACCAGCTGAATACCACGCTGCGGCAAGTCGAAGAATACAATGAGCAGATGAAAGGTGAAATAGGTATCACGCGGCGAGCCACTTACAAAGCCGAAGACGTCATAAAGAAGAAAGAGAAGGTGAAGAAGCAACAGGATCTCGTCATCGACAAGTATCATCTAACATTTGCATTGGATTTGTGATTGGTTCTTCTGCTTTTCGCGACCTAATGTACTGAAGGGGAAATACACGATTGCTTGGCAATCGCTGCATAGATATTAAAGCGAAGTTCGGTGACTGAATGAAGGCGCATCTTTACTACCTACATAATGTTGTTACTGTCCTTGATGTCCAAAATAATTTACTCTCCTACGTCTCTCGCTTTTCCCAGGATGAATCAGGAGATTCGAAAGCTGAATGACTCAAAAGCTGTGTACGAGGCGCAAATAGTAGCACAGAAGGCAGAAACGGCAGCGGCATTGAAGACGCTGCAGGAGGCCGCCAAAGAAATAGAAGCAGTTGCTTTCGAGAAAAATCAGCTTTCTCTTCAATGGCGTTCATGCCTCATCGGCATCCAGAAGAGAGACGAAGCGTACTTCCTCACCCATAAATCTCTGCACATTCATCGTCTGGAAATTCGTGTTCGAATTATTTTCTTATCTCTCGCGCTCCTCCCTCCACCTGACGTTCTACTGTGATCCCTGTTTGAATGCGTTGTGATTTTCAGCACCCTAATCCTAGGCTGACGCCTAACCACCCTATAATGCCTTCGGAGACGCCGCCTCATCAAACGCCGCCTCAAATTGACACTTTCACAGCGCGCAAGAAGTGATGGCAGCTACCAATGCAGTGGAACAGAGGCAGAGTGAAATTCAAAATGAAATTCGTGGTGTCCAGAATAGTATTCGAGAGGAGCAGGAGCAGAACGAAAAGCTGTCCACGATGCAGGAACGGAATATGAAGGAAGTCCAATTTCTTCAATCCCAGATGACAGTGGTATGTGCCGCTATATCTCTGATAATAGAGCAACGCTTGTCTCTGTCGAAGACATCGATCATCATGCACCTTGAAAAATTATGTTTGCCGCTAGAGGGGTCGGGTGGTTCGCGTCCAAATTCGTTTATTTGCTTGCCACTTTAAGGGTCGTCCTCACGAATCAATCTTTGTTACATCTTCAGGTGCGCGCCGAACGCGAACGGCTGGCGGGGCATTATAGCATGCTGAAAAAATCCTTAGATCATTCAGAGGTGGAGACCGCACATTTCGAGACAGCAATAGCTACGTGTCAGAACGAAATTGACATATTAGACCAGAAGGTCACGCGAGTCACGCGGCAGATAACCGAGACCTACAACAAAATAGACCTCTTCGTCTCCGACCAAGTGACGAGTAAGCGAAACGAAGCCGGCGCCTTGAAGAATATCAAGAAGGTACAACTTCATTGAAACTGAATCATGTGCTATGTAGAATACATCGATCAGTGCTACCGCCGAATCATAATCTCTAAAATATCATCGTCTCTTTTGTCAGACTGAATTTCTAATCTTTTTCGTAGGTCGCTATGGAGGTTACGAAGAAGGAGGACGAGGCAGTCAAAGTGAAGAATGATGTCGCGAAAACGAAGATGGACACCCTGAACACGAGGAGCAAACTGAGCGGACTTGCTTCTCGGATAAAGGAGCTAGAGGGCGACATCGAGCAGAGAAGTAAAACCATAGCAGGTCATGAGCTCGAGATCAAGCAGCGGCATCTTCAAATAGAAAAGAAGCAGCTCTTCGTGGATCGGTTGAACCGGGAGTACGACGACAAAAAACGAAGGCTAGAAGAGGAGCTCGGGGAAGCCGTCGAAGCCTCAGGGCCATTAGAGGCCAAAATAAAACAGCTCAGAAAACAGATAGCGGAAAGAGGTACCTATCTTTTTTTATTCTTTCTTCATGTGATAGAGTTTAGTAATTTGTTACGCGTGGTAAGTACCGGAAAAACGACACTCTGAGAGGGATTCTAGACAGCTTGACCAATTTCCATCAAACGCCATCCCAATAGCCAACGCCTGCGGCTTTCAGCAGAAGGAGTGGCTGAAGAGGCAGCACAAAATATTAGAAGAACAGCAAATAGCGGACAAGTTAAAGCAAACGATTAGTGACGTCAAGCAGAAAAAGATTATCTTGGAGCAAAAGAAAGTAATTCTATAAGTTTTCCATTCTATTCTCATTTCATTCTACTGGCAAAGCTCTACTTCATTCCTAATCAATTTCAATCTAGATCCCTCTGATACCCTATTATTCTCATAAAAAGATGATGTTTTACTCATAATTCTCTCCTACAAGAACTACAACTTGGATCGAAACCCGTAGACCCGCAGCGACCGAGAAGTAGAGGTCGCGATGAAAGAGGTGAAGCAGTTGGAGGCATCGGTGAAGGAACTGAAACACGATATGGACCGTATGAATGCTGGCATGGCAAAGTACGACGAACAGGCTGCGAAGCTCCAAAACGATGCTGAAGTTGCGGAAATGGAGTTCGTTGCAAAACTGAAGGGCATCGAATCAAGCTGCACCAAGATGGAATCCCACATAGAAGCCATAAAGATGGAAAAAGAGCAGATGGCGGAAGAAACGATAGAAGCTGAAAAACAGGTACTTCCACTTAGGCTTAGCAGGTTTCCCATGACGATTTTATTCTTAGATAGCTGTCAAAAAGGTGAAGATCGAATCTTCCTTAGTTGATCAGAAAAATTTGTTTTTGATTTACAAAATTTTCAATCAATGTTGAAATGAAGTCATCATTCATCGTCGTTACTTTCGTACAATTACTACGACGGACAGATCATGCTGTGGCAACGGAAGATTCATTTGGAGCAGGAGATGCAACAGGCGTTAGATCCATCAGTTGGCGAGGTCGAGACCACTGCAATGAAAAAGGAGATTCATAGGATGAGCCTTCGATTAGACCAGCTGAAGCGCCGGCAAGAACAGATAATCACGGAGATGGAGAGGACAGTGCAAAAGCGGGATGTTTATGACTCCAGTTTTCAGTTACATTTCTTTATGTACTACGTTGCATAGGCTTGAGTGATTCTTTTAGTACTATTAGGTTAAGAACATAGAAGCAGAGCAACCACACAGGAGACACCAAATCAGTTATATTGATGTTTGATGTGGTAGTCGTCCCTAGACCAACCTACGTGCATGTTATTCGCACATTTGTGTAGAGTCCTGCTTCATGTTTCGATCCAGCTGAAATTTGAGCCGAAAGCCAAGAAGGGCGCGAAGCTTGATCGAAAGCGGGAGGTGGAAAACCTGAAGCGCGCCTTGAAATCCGCAACGGAGGCGCGCACAAGTGTGGAGGAACAGATCGCAAAAAAGGAGAAGCACCTGGAAGAGTTGCAGACCACGGTGACCGACGCACAGCGTGAGGCAGGCAAGCTAGAGCAAATGACCAGCGATCTCGCAGCCAATATCGCAGTAACCAATATTGTCACGGAAATCAACAAAACTAAGCTTGGCACACATCGCGAAATCAAATCGGTGCCGCCAGATGCACGTACTTCTGCCAAACAGTTACCTAAGTCAACATGTATGTATTTGATTTGGAGTAGTTCATCATATCTGGCTTTTTCTGACGGTTGAATGTGATTTTACTCTAGGCTCCATGGACGTAGATATCTTTCATTCCTTGTGTCGTATGTTCTGCGAAAATATGAATGGCCCGCAATCTATGTTATCTTACTTCTTGTTCTTTCTTGATCTTTCTACAGCCGCACCTGAAGGGGAGCTCGAGAGAGAAACGGCGCTGCGGGAAAAATTGGAGAGGCTAGTCGGACACTTCCGTGAACGCTATCCTAATCTCGAGATTTTCCATCCGCAGCTCTGGGCGAGTTTCTACGAAAATTAGTCGCAGCACTTTCTTCGTGAAGATGTAGTGCGCGGAGCTCACGGGTCTTGCCCTCCGGAGCCTGGAGATGAGAGAGCTCTCGCATCGTCATCTTGATGTGCTGCTGGAGCAATAATGCTATTTGTTTTTTGATGTGCACAACTCGACAAGCTGAATGTCGACATAGTTTTGTCTCACATGGATAACATTTCTTGCGAATACTTAGATACGTTGTTTTCATGGATGGCTCATTGCACAATGAGACGCCATGTATCTTGCAACTGTTACAACGGTTTCTAGTTCCTGTTCCTTCGTTGTGATTTCGATTATCTTCAAAACACCACTAAGAAATACTTAAGACTAAACTTACGCAACTGTAACTAATTGATAAATGCTCCTGTAAGAATTGAAAATTTAGACGGCTGTTTGTTGCTCGAAAATGGTGATTTCTTAAATACAAGCAACGCCGCAACAAAATGAACGGCCACATTTACATGGAGGGAATAACGACCCTTGCATTTTTGACTGTCATAGGTATACTTGATTCACATGGTGGCTGGGCGAGCGCCGCGATACTTCTCTAGTTCTTGCGATACTAACTGGACAGACGCGGGTGGGGCGGTCGTCTCTAGGGATAGGCGGGTTTGGAGCGTCGCCGAAGGCTCTGCTGGAACTCTGCCGCCAAGAAAGTTCTTCTCTTTCACGTTGTTTTCTTACGCTTAATCGTGATCATCAATCTTCAATGTTTTGAATTGTTACTAGGAAGTCAATCTATTGATTCCATTTCACTATGTTGATTCGCCGAACTGAAAGCGCGCGCCTAAGGGCACGCCATGCGCCGAGCTGGGAATGAATACGCAGAACACGTACGCTTTTTCCCAAGACAAACATGATAATGCACAAATGTTAAGACGTTGACGCAAGTGGTACACATTTTTACGCTATGCCTGACAGTCGGCTGAGAGACGACTACCAAGGGCCGACTCGAGCAGCGAAGAAAAATATGCGGTGTTCACGGTTGAAAACTTCACACCTAATTAGCATTGAGGGTTAGCATGTGATGATAGATCGCGCGCCCACGCAAACAACTTTGTTGTAGTTTCAATTTTGATTCGGGTAGGCATCTTATTTCCAGACATTTTTTCTTGAGTCGTTCCTTCCTTGATGGATCCTCATCTGAGCAAAAGGGCATAATAGCTAGGTCGTTGCCTTAGAGGTGTGCTGCATATCTTGATTGGCTCCTTCCTTTTTTATAAGGTCGGCGGGGTTTAGGTCCAGCGACGCTTAAAGCACTAAGTAGAGAAGCCGGTTAGTTTTCACCTCTATACTCTAGGTCTATCCCTTCATGCAATAGCTAGGTCGTTTTCGCTGAGGAATTGAAAATCAAGGTCTTCATGATGGAAGAATGACAAAGGCTGCGTCTGCTGTTGAAAAGCAAAACTAACGGTTACTCCAAAGAAGCAATATTGCCAACGAAATATCGAGCAGCGGCGGAGACTAATATCTCGCGTGATGTGTGTCCGGCGCTTAGGCCTTCTTTTGGGCGTGTTGATTTCTGTTGTAGAACTACTGGTCCTATCGGCTGCAAAAAAAGGGAACAAGAGACCCACTTATTACACCCAGCATCAGCAGCCAGCTAAACGACGGGAATGTACATCTTTTATTCGCGCATTTGATTAGACTATTGAGTTAGAAGTTAGATTTTGCATCGAAATCGGGAAAACTCACTTGCTAACGACTGTCAAGACCCTTGGACGACGGGTTGCTGGTGCAGCTACAAAAATCAATGGTGCCACCACAGGTTCGCGGGCACCCCCCTGTAACGAGATTCATCCCGACGAGAGTGAAGATTGCGTTGATAAATGTGTAAGTCCATTTTGTCACCAGCAGGTCTACGGTGGAGACGCTGCCCTTGAACCAGGGGAAGTCGACCCTCAAAAGCGATCGCAGTACAATACTTGTGTGCTCGAAAGGACCAATGCAAATGAAGAACTCTGACGTTGCAGTGTCATCGGGATAGCAAAATTTTTGAATTGCAGCAGACCCACGACTCTTCAATTTTCCGACTAGCGGTACCGACTTACGCAGATCTCTCACTGCCCTGTCCAAAATTTAAAGAAGAAAGGCAGCGAGCCATTCCAATACAGCGCTTTGTTTATGTCGATGACTCGAATCGGTTTCGGTGTTATGTGACTGTTCTAGCTGCACGTTAGTGGTCATGGAGTGAATCGGTGTAGTGCTGTTGAAGTCTGGTGTGCATGGAGTGAGTCATGTTATGATTCGCTGCGATGCAGCTGTGCAAGTCTGTGCAATGGAAAAACAAAGTACGAGTTTAAGCCACACCACTCAGCAACGTGCCCTATTCTGTCGCCCAGTGGTCGCGACTTCTGATTATCGTCCAAGAATAGTAACGTCCAGAAGAACTTCAATTCATCAATAAAAACTAGACCGTAACCTGCTCTGTTGCTGGTTTCTGATTACTGAACAGGATAGAAGCCACCACCTCGTCTTTACGGTGCCTTTACAAGCTACATGAGAGACGCAGGTCATGACATTTGCTCTAGTGAAGGTTGTGCGCCCTTTTTTTTGTTAGCAACTAGAAGATCCTCTAACACCTCTGATGCCGCCCCGCTCCTTCTCTTACTTCAAGAACAGGGTTAGCACACTTGTGCCTCATTTCATTTGTTAGCGAACTATACGCAAGAACCAGTCATATTTCTTATCTCACTTCTCTTGTGATGTCAAAAAAGATGCCGACCTTGATGTCTATGCTGATTCAGCGTGGGAGCTGGCTCATAGATGGTCATGACAGTGACCAGAATGGCCAGTGCAAACTGCACGAGTGCGACAACATGGCAATACCCTTGTCATCTACCTACCATTGCATGGGAAGAGGTTGCATTTCTACAGCAGAAACAACAACAGCAACGCAGCAGACAATTCATCTCTATCATAAATCTCTGGGAAAGAGATGTAGAGTCAAGTCCTCTTTCGCATCGGGCGGGACAGAGGATGACTACTACTGGTACTACTATCCTCCAGATGCGAACAACGAGCGATCAAACCTGGACGAGCGTGTTCCTTTGTTTTCAGAGATCGACAACCTGGGTGTTGTTCCAGGAACGTTGAAGCAAATAGCGAACGAACAAGTTAAGGCTAGTTTCTCATTGTGCTGAACCTTTCTTGATACAAGTTCAGCCATTGATCGTTAGGCAGAATACTTATACTATAGGATGGGGGTGTCATTCTAAGCAATACCATGAAGGGACTGTCGTCCTGAGTACGTGAGTGGGTACTGTACATCGCTAGACCTCGGATCATCAAGCTTCAAATTTATAATTTAGAAATGTGAAAAACTCGCTTTCTAAGCAAGGCATGTTCCAAGAGCTTGGGGGACAGTGGACCACGTGTTTTCGACGGCCTTTGAAACAGAAACGTCCTAAAGCAGGACACCCACCAGTTTACCCGGACTTTCGCCAAGTTTGGGCTTCGGGTTTCGAATCGAATCCTAGTAGTGCGAAAGTCCGATGGCTCCTGCTCGCTGGTGCAGAACCGACTGGATTAGACTCGCAATTATGATGACCAAGCAGAGGGTGCTGTGTAAGTAAAAAGAGTAAAGCGCACGATCAACATATACATAGTCTTTTTTTAGCTTGAAGGTCACCGTGTTGTGATGGCGACGCCGAGGCACCCTATCCTATCCTATACTATCCTATCTCTTCCTCGCCTATCCTATCCTCCTTTTAGTCTAAGAGTTCCATTGATATTGAAATCCGCTTCACAGTGGCGATTTCTAATAGAACGGGCGATCGGTGCCAGATTTAATGAGGGCGATAGCGAGAACCCGGACTGGATTTGGTGTCTGTGGAACAAGAAGTATAAGGATGGTGTGAAAACAAGCGACTTCATCAAAAAAGATACTCCTGGGCTCTGGATACTCTAGGGACAGCACGAGACTCATCGATAACAATGCGCACCGAAAAAAATACGAGAATTTGAATGTTACGAGAGACTGGTGCAGTTTTTTCTTACGACTCACTGAATACTTTTGATGTCTGAGTAGAGGTTGAATTCAAGATGTTGCCTGCAATGGCACGCGGAGACTTCTGTAGTCATGATTCAATGGAACTTGCGTGTTCTACTTATATATATAAAGAATCGCTTTACTGCCTTTGAGTGACATTTATTTCTATCTTGTCGAGTCTCTGATTAGCGGCTTAAGTTTATGTGCACGAGAGAACTACTACTACCCGAGCGACACTGGCGAAGCGAGTTGGAGAATCGACTGCACCAATATTATGAAGAAAGTGAGTTTTGATAAGCCGCATGTAGAATGATATGTTTTTAGGTAGTTCTTGCCAAGACCATGAAAGTTATTCATAAAAAATGTCGAGAATACTTACGACATGAAGAGCGAATGACTTTTTCGAGGTTCGGTAAAGAAAAGCAGGTACAACATAGATACACCGGATCTACATCTAGCAAGGAGCTCTTATCCATATGCTGGCCTCTTGTGTTTCGTCGTGCGTTTGTGCTTAAGGTCAAAGAGAGTAATAATTGAATTTGAATGCATCGTGACGGTTTTTTCCTCAGCAAAACTCCTTAACGTGGTATTGATAAAAAACCTATACTAGATTTCTTTCTCAAGATCAAAATGATGCACATACGTCTGTTGAATTGATGATTCGCAATAACATCCTCTGGTAGAACTTAGTAAGGTGTTTTTCTGATATTGAATATGATGCCAGTGCTTTTCCCGTGGTGAAACGCCACCGCTGGTGGTGCACGTGCATGTGATTGATTTCACCCTTACTTCGAGCTGTAAGAGATGGAGTACGAAGAGCCGCCGCCGCAAGCGAGGGCTGCACTTTCCTCGCGCAAAATGGAGCTCAGTCACTCCGTAAGAGCGTTCCGTCTCACTGGTGACACTAGCACCGTCGTCTCTCCTTCGTTTTCATCTTCACCCTCTGCTGCGTGCAGTCGTCTCGAAGATGATGAAGATGAAGAGTTTTTACGTCGTGCCCGTCCGCTTTCTGGAGATGACTTCGAATCGAAGGGGGCGAGAAATGACCGCCTTGTCATGGGGGGAAGCTCCGCTTCGAGGACATCAAAAGGACTTGCTCTGTCTCAAAGTCAAGGTCCGTCTATCCTCGTACATGATAAAGCCTTAGAGGAAGGCTCACATTACATGGTGCCAGAGCCGATGACCTTGACACCAGAAGGACAAGGACCGGAGAAGGAAGCTCAGAAGGAGGAAGGAAGAGGCGAAAAGAGTGCTCGACTGCCACGACAATACTGGTTGGACTGGTGCCGCACCCAATCGGTGTGGAACGTGGTGTGTGGACACGTGTGGTGGACGGTCAGTGATGTTATGCAGAAAAGGAAAAACTCGTTTGATTTTTGTTCTTCGTCATGATTTCAGGTGCAAGGGTGTAGTAGTTTATCAAACTCGTATTCTTAATAAGAATTTATTCGTTCTCTTCGCTTGTTGGGGCTTACTGGAAGTTTTTCTTCACCTTGCTTCATACTCAAAACGCAATATCGAGAAAGCGGAAACGAGCGATACTCATTGCCAGATATCGGAAACAATAAGGTGAACGTGGTGGCAAAGGATGAAATAGCGGACCGCGTATACCGTAACAATCAGTTGTTTTCCAACGTGTTCCTCGTTTTTACAAATATGTCTCCGGAGAAAGCGCGCGCTAGGGAAAACAGCAATATGTGGGAATACATCGTCGAGCAGGGCACATTGCACACAATACTTAAGGCTACATGATACCTCAATCGTCTCCGAACAAGTAGAGCATGCTTAGTAATCCAAAAGTACAACAGTACCGACGACTACAACTAGCTTTATATATGTGTGTAATCCTAATCTTCAACATTCATGCCCTAGGTCTATACTTTGTCGACGCATCCATCTTCCAATGTAATTATAATTTTTGTTTTCCGTAGCTGGGGCTTTTTGAGTGATCACCTCATTGCTTTCGTGATCATTCCTACGACCTCTAATGTAGCGTTGTTCTTTCTGTTGTCTGGGTATATCTCGGCACTCGGTAGCGCGCGGCACGGACAAAAGACAGACGCGAGCAAACATGCGTCGGAAAAACTGGAAGCATATTTGGGAGACGGAGCAGAGCCAGGGCAATCAACAAAGGGGTCTTCAGGAGAACCACGAGTTCAAAAATGGAAGAGCACGATTATAGACGGCTTGGCGACTGCGTTCCTGAACCCTGCACGTGGTGTTTCAACACCTAGCCCTGAAGGACAGGAATCCTCGATGGAAACTAGTTCCGTCGGTGAGGCCTTTTTCCCCACCTTTACGTGGCGCCGGTTTCAGAGACTGATTTTTCCTTTTATCTTCGGGACAGTTTGCTGCGTGATTCCACGAGCCTTGATGTTGAATGACCTGGGTGCGCTCACGGTGGTGCAATCAGAGATGTATTTTTATGGCTACTTATACTAAAAAGTATCGTCCTGTCAACTTGATGATCACTTTTTTTCCTGACGCAGCACGATGAACGTGGTCTTTGGGTCGGTAGGTCCCGAGTAAGAGGATCCTTCTGCGTTCATACTGCGTGGCAGGCACTGAGACTCACTGACTAAGAAAGTCAATGGATCGACGTACAAAAGCGCTAATTTTCCCTGTACACGCTGTGGGGCTTCGCATCAATGAACTACGCGTGGTGTCAGTATGGTCAATACTACAAAGCGCTCTTTGAGCTTCTTTTTGTGCAGAATTTAGCGAAGGGAGAACAACCCAGTGGAGGGGAACAGGGTATTTCTTGGTTTGACGACGTCTAAAATGTCATAGTCTTGAGTATATTAACGTCTTGTGGTAGATATGGTTTGATTCAGATCAAAGTGAAGTTTCGACGGCTTTCTTGAGTGATGATGTGCTTCCCTAATAACATTTCAGTATTGACAAATCGTAGGTTCTCTCGAGTCTGCCGCTTACGTAAATGCTAGGACAGCTTTCCTCGCAAAATGGTGCTGCATATACGGACTCGTGGCGATCATGATCAATTGGAGCATTCCGTTTCTTTGTAGCGCTATTTTCAGTGACGACGATTTGCAGTCCTGGTGGTATCTTTCTCTGGGTCTCACCTGTACTCTATGCATGATGCTACAGGGCGTGGCGCTCATTCTGCTGCGGTCTCAACTGAGTGCCAGTGCTTCAAGTAGGGCCTCTCCTGCTTCTGGAAGCTCTTCTGCGGCAGTATCATCTTCGGAAACTGCGAAGAAGGGCCAAGAACCAGATCAGAAAACAAGAAAGGTGTCGTCAGTAGAGAAGAAATTGCCATCGACCGGCGTTCTTGTTGCACAGGGATGCCTTTTTTCTTCGGTCATGCTGTTTATACCTATGACGTTCGTCCTCGCAGATCCTAAGTTGAAAGTCGATGACGAATGGGAGTGGCTCAGTTGCAACATGTGGCTCGTTTTCATGCTCTTCGAGTTTCTTTACATGTTTGGCTATTTTTTAGGCCTTTTTCAAAGTCACATCGCTTTTCTGCGACGTACGCTGTTTCCGCCACATACGTTTGGAGTAGTACTGCTTCTGGCGAGTGCGGTATGGCCAATCTTTACCTACTGGGGTGCCAGGACAGCCAGACGCATCGGTCCGTGGATATCCTTCTACGACGAGCAACAGCGGCTCCTCGGACTTATGCGTGCTTGGGCATGGATGGGCGCACTTGCAGGTAAGATACCGTACTCGATACTGTACTTTTTGCTAATGTAGTGAGACGTGATGTGCATGATGTGACAACCCGAGATTGAACATCCATATTCTTGTACTTCTTCTCGGCAAGAATGTCACCTGGAAGTGCTGTGCTACGTGACAACCCCAATCAGCAACAACTCATTGCGCACTTTCACGTTCAACCACTACACCCTCATCCTCAAGTAGAGCAGTCTGGGAAACCAGAAAGAGAAAAGTCAAAGTTTTCTTCAGAAAAAGAATTTCCTTATACACTGCACTGTTTCCTTTTTACACCTTTTTTTCTCAAGCCTTAGTCCCTCTGGCACGACTTATCTCACGCTTTACTCGTCATTAATATGCCAGGTTTCGCTTATTTTTTCTGCAATGGTCCGGTGCATCCATGGATTCATAGACACTTGACGCAGTCTGCGATGATTGTATACATGTTTCATCGGCTGCTGGAGCACCTCTGGCTTGAAGTCTTGCTTGGGCATGGTGAGGAGCGCGGTGCGGTAACCTGGTCATGCATTACCCTGGTACTGCTTTCCTGCTTCGCTATTTACGCCATACTGAACACAAACTTTGTCACTCGAAAAATGTTCGGAATTGATAGCGTCAAGTAAGGACAGACAACTTGTAGCTGGCTTTAGGCCGTAGAGACGGAGGTATGATAGCCACTGCTCCTAGCTGGATTGCGGATATTTTGCGACTGCGGATGGAGCACGTTCAGTGATTTGTTACGAGAGTTCGTCCATTCTATAGTCAATCGAAAAGCACGACGTTAGATGGTACTCCTTATAGAAGAGAACTTACAGGAAGTTTTGACCAATCTGTCATCCTCTAGATGATTCTTTCATCTTTTTGATGATGTCAAACGCACCAACATTATAAATATATATAATACACCTTCTCGATTTTTTACCTCCATCTCTATCTCTATCATTAATTTAATATCCGTTTTTGCCATTTCCTTGAGTGGAAGACGTGCAAATTGTGCTGGAAGACCCCCGCGTACTGGAGTTGGTAGTTTCAAGAACCTCAAGCATATGTACATTACGAAGATATTCTCTCACGGGAGATAGATTTCGGTTTAGATAGTATAACAAATTATCGAGAAAGACGAGGGCATTCAGGCGGCACTTTCAGGGACGCTCACATGAGATCATTATTTAGACGAGCCCGACAGCCATGACGGCCCAACCCACGATGAAAATTTGTTCACAGATCCACTGCGCGAAACCAAGAGAGAAACACGCTATAAGTATAATGTTTTTTACACTTATCACGCGCAGGTGGAGTTGGAGACATCTTTATCCAATCACTTTCGTTGCTTCAGTAATTTCCGCGTGATTTGGTGTTCTCTAGAATGCGGTGGACGTACTTGTTCGATGGTGAAGTTGTAGCGATCCGAATGAAGATCGATGCCAATCCACGAGTAATGATCGCACGCAACACAACTCTTATCAAATTACGGTATTAGAGACGAGAATCCAGCGAACCCGAACACTAGCTTCAAAAAGAAACACAAAATTGTTGAATAAATAATTCAAGAAGAACTAAGAATATTCAAGAATAAAATGAAGTAAGACATGCGCCAGACACAGCGGCAGCTATATTGCATTTGCGAACATCAAAGTCCCGTTTTTAATGCCCGCGAAGTTCCCACTTTTGCTTTTTCAGATGTGAAGCGAAATTCCGATCGTGTGTGTGTCTGCTGCTTGGATTGCTGAAATCCTTAATCCGCAAAGAAATACTTTCGACACGCAGTGACTAACATCTTTGTCTTTGGTTCGCGTTGATTTAGACGAGATTGATCCACGGCAGGTCGTTGTGTCATGTGTTTATCGACTAGGTAAGGAGAACAAAGAAAAATTGTGACAGGAATTATCGACTTTGAAACGCGATTCCTGTCAATTTCTCTATCATAACTAATCATGGTTTCTATTCGTTTTCCTGGCCAGACAGTAGAGCGAAAGCTCGAGCTGCCACAGTGGATACCGGACCTGAGCGACGAACAGGTGCTGAAAATCCAGAACGCGAAGGAATTGCAGATCCTTTTCGACGAGTTGGCGAACAAAATCGAAAAATTGGAGGATAGCAACCAGCAGCTCAAAGATTTTATCCGCGAAGAACGCGAGGAGCAAGCCGCTGCTCAAGCAGAGACAACTGCACCGACCGACTCGTCTGCAACATCCTTTACTGCATCTGCTACTGCAGTGGAGGCAGCTTCTGATCTACATTCTGCAGAACAAAATGCTATTCTTGGTACTAGTAGGAGCACAGCGTCGACAGCGGAGAGCACGCCGGATATTTCTGGGGCGGAGAACCTGAGTGAGCGGCAAGAGGGTGAGTGGACTCTACTTCTTGATGGAACAGCGGCAGCAAATAACGCCACAACTTCAGGAGGAAACTTGCTAGAGGACGGTCGAGAACAGGAACAACATGACCAGGCTCCTGCCGCGCTTTCTGTGGTCAACGCGCCTTCCGGTCTGAGTCAGGAGCATTTTGAACTAGTTTCCGCGATTTTCGAAAACAACCACATTTTGATTCAAATGAAAAAGCGAATGGACCTCCTGAAAACGCGAATTGATAAGCTCACTCTATCTCAAGGAATGGCACTCTAAGTCTAACTTGACACAAACAAAGAAGCAAATAACCTCACTTAGTGTCTCAAGATAATGGCCCGTATTTCGCACAACATCGAAGTACGTGAAAGTTATGTCCCCTACAACTTCTTACCAAACGTCCCTGATTCGACCAAAACTCACTCCATGAAACTACTGAAGGCCCAAAGCACTATCGAGTGGCTTTTATTTTTCTTTTGGTATGGTGTTCATTCTTAGCCCTAGTCAAGAGGGTTGGAGCTATGCCCTCTGCGCATTTAGTAGGACCTTCTAGAAACGGGACAGAAGACTCAAAGCAGCCATAGTCGCTCCGTCGCCGAAAGTCCTCGAAACGTGCAATCAGATCACGAGGCACACAGTACTGCACGAAGTCTATGAATGACCATCAGCAAGTTGTTGGACCCTGTCTGACTACCATCCATCCCAGGTTTTGAATTATTCGATCCTGCCCATTTGCATTTGCATTTCCCGGTTTCTTTGTGTTGTGTATGATTGATTGCAGACAATTGATTCGAAAAGAAGAACACAAGCAGATAACATCTTCCAACTTTGTTCTAGACACCAACAGACCGACTTACAGAAGCAAAGAAAGATGTCGTCCCGTTTGTTCAGTCGTCCCCACTCTGGAACGAGCGATGCCGCTGCTGGGCAGGGCACGACAATGGTTGGTGCGAAGGCCTATCCTTGCCAAGGCAGTTATGTGGAGCCCGATGGAGACTATGCCAGCTCGCGACCTCCGTTGATTGAAACAGTGTCTACTTACACTTACCTGAAGAGCGAGCAACGAAAACGACTACAACCGGTAAACAGTTCAGCCGCGAAGGCGACTGATAATAGTTGTAGCAGCTTCACCCCGAGTTCATTTCTTGAAGAAAATGCTCCCGTGCTTTCTGCGAATCAGTTCGAAGTTGATAAAGTATCAGGCGAGCAGCATGCCTTCGTAGAAGATGATGCTTGCGTTCCTGCTGTAGTCGCGCAGGTCTTGAAGTATCCATGCACGCAGAGAACGACCACGACGCTTCCGCGACCAATAGATCTGAGTCTCTATCGCGGTCTACGCTTGCTCGCAAAAGACGCCTCCAGTGCGACTGCGACCATGATAATGGCGGGAATGGATTTTGGCCCTACATTTCCGTCAACGAAAGCAGTCTTCTTCGAGCTGAATGCGGAGCTTGTCGGTGTCTTAGGAATACCTGAGATAGGCGACCACTTGTTGGTACATGAGGAGGTGATCGGCAATGGGGAGGACCATGATGATTTTCTTAAGATTTAGTAGCAGCATATAAAAATATTTTTGATGGTTACTTAATACACACTCAGAGATACAACATAGCAGGACGAGGATGTTTGATCCGTTTGAAACTACCTTCATGTGCTTACTAGAATCTGGTCTAATGGGGGCCTTTTGCGATCTCGTTTCGTTGCAACGGCCTTGGTGCTCAGGCTGTTGCGCGTGTTTGAGGCTGCAGCGGAGGAGCAAGCGGCGTTGCGACCACCTGGAAAAGATACGAAGGGCAAAAAGGGAAAAGGCAAGGGTAAAGTGGTCAAAGGAGAGAATGGAGAGTTCTTGATATCTACGAAAGGGAAAGATAACCGGCCCCACTGGCACTCAAAAGATGGAGAGAAATCGCACCACAGCTATGGGCCCACGTACCACAAGCAGTCGTCGACGTCGCTTTTTTCTTCCTCAACATCAATTGCAGTAGACGATAATGGCCTCCCTCTAGAGGATACTCCGAGCGCACGCAAAATGCTTTATGCTGCCGCATTGAACTTCTCCTATCGCGCTTGCCGCATACTCATCGAGAAGGACCACAAAGAAGAACAACAGGGAACATCCGATATTACCCGCGACAATTTTGATTATGAAATTACACGTGATGCACTTGCTTAATTGAAAATGTCCTCGCGACACCCCCAACGTCAAGCGCATAATGTGAATAAGATCCTACCAGGCACCTGGTGATCCTTTCAGAGCAGGTCTTATTCAGATGTTCGGACATGGGTACAAGAACGAAGTTTTTATGTATTTGATAAACAAGACAGCATAGGGGAATAACCACCATCGGCGCACTTTCTTACGGCTCGTCTAATGTGCGCAGCGACTACACGAACATAACTTGTCCCAGTTACATCGAAGTTTACGTTCTCTTGACCATTTTTTGGGCAAAATGTCCCTCTTGAGGGTAGTGGATAGCGCTCTCGCGCAAGGTCCGATCAGTGGCAAGACATCACCCGCGTCAATTCGATGGTCGCAATTCGGCATGTGGCACCTTCTCGCACCGCATATGATGAGCCCTCTACCAAGAAGACCTGGGGGAGACGCTAATGAAAGGAAAGATCTAGAGTTTATCGTGTTGACACCTCGCTTTTTCTTGGTGGATTTAGCCTGTAGTGCCGATTCCTCACCGTTCAGCATTGAGAAGCAGATGCCGCTTGTGGTGGACGACCGGGGGCGCGTTTTCATCGGTCAATGGGATAAATTCGACGATCGAGAGTACCATGACGGTATGCGACAAGGCTATCATTTTGAGTCACAGATATTGGCAGACCACGAAGGAACTCCTGGTGCACGCACTCATTTGCTAACAACACTGACTTTTCCGCAAAGTGGAGTGCGGTGTGTCTATTCTTGCGCGCCTGATTTCGCGATCAAGGAAAAGCTGGATGAACTTGGCAATTCACATCCTGGCCAGGGAAAAGCTGACAGCTTGGAGAGTTTCTCATACTGGTGTGCTGTTTCGAGAGAGCGGGAGCAAGTTTCCGATGCGGATATGTCCATGAAACGAAAAGAGATGCTTGATTGGGTAAAAACAGGCCTTGTTTCAAACAGAAAAGATTTCGATAGGACCGAAAGGACAGCCTCGAGCAGTTCCGCGACGTCGGCAACAATTGACAATACCATCGATAGCACGTATCAGAAGGACGAGAAGCATGACGTCCGCATGGAAATTGGAGGGTCTGGGACAGCTTCATCGTTTACAGCAGGCGGTATACAGAATACCACTCGCAGCACTGTCAATGTGTGGAGGCGAAACGCCGATAACAGCGGAACGGCTACTGCCCAGCATTTACCAAGTGGTGTATTTGGGGAACTCAAGAAAACTACACACTTATTTGGCCGCGGAGGAGCGATCAAGAAGCTAAAGTTCTGGCTACAAGCCTACCTGTTAAGGCTTTCGCGGAGGTGGTTAATTTGGTGATCATCGTTTCCTGAGCAGTATATCCATGTACACATTGCTCTTCAATAAGAACCAAGAATGGGAATAAACTGCGTCTTGTTCTTCTCATCCTTCTCAGCATGCGTTCTGATGAAATTCAGTTGAGTACTTAACTACAAAAATTGAAATTCAAATTGAACTATCCTCAATATCCGAAGAGTAACTGTAGTCTAAGCTTGGGTGGCATCGACGTCGTCGCAGTTGGGCTAAACGACCGAAACAGAGCAGATGTGGTATCGGAACTCTCGTGCTTCCGAACCGAGGAATTGGTTGAAGATGGAACGAAAAAGCGCACCTTGGCTCGGTTAGAGGACATGCTGATTTAAGGCTTTCCAATTTCAAGAAGTTTTTGACGTTCACGTCTTCTAAGCCGCTTGATATTTGTTTCTCCGCTTCCTATACGAATACTTACTTGCATAGTTCGTTTTATTCATTCTATGACAACTAGCAGGGTGGGACGATGGTGGAAGGATTCCACCAATGGCATACTTTGTTTTCAAGGACACCTTGAGAAAGGGACAGGTTGTATGCATACTTATGTAACTTCTAGGAAAGTACAGGGCAAGAATTGAAATCCTTTAATTTACGTGGCTGAAGGAACAACTTTTGCGGCATAAGGAGCATGCTGTAAGTGGAGGCGTCTACACCTTCAAAGTACTAAAAGACGGAAATTTCGCCAGGGAAGTGCGTTTAGAGCTCCACTATCACATAAATGAAGCTGTGCCATCTTTCATTCGGAATGTTTTCCTGGACAAGAATGCGACCACCTAGTAGTAGAGTTACGTTCCTACAGCTCGTGCTCGACCTTAAGAGTTCACTAGTTACCTCACGAATAGCTGTATCAATCGGATTTGCGTGGTAGTTATAGCAAAAGTTGAAATGAACCCTAGTCAAACTACGCGTTTAGGTTTACTTTTCTACTCGATCCTCCCAGGCCCCAGATTGAAACTTCGACTTGAGCTTTCCTGGTAGTTTCCTGAAACCAACACAGAGAGCCAAGACTATTTTGTGATTTCAAGAAAATGAAACTCCTGTGAGGATGATCCCCAATTGAAAAGTTACTCGGTTTCCCCGATTGTACACCACCCTGATGAGCACCTACAGATGACAGAGGATGCGTCGTGATCGGTTCTATCGGTCGCTGCAGAATCTTCGTGTACAGTGAATCGGATTTTCGTCGAAGGTCGGAAAGAAAATGATTATGTAGAATTTTCGGAGAGGCCAAAGGTTGCATTGTAGTAACTTATGCGGTGGAGCCGCTTTCCTTTTCTTGAGAGAATGACAAAGAACGTATGGAAACCTGTTATAGTGAAAATCGGCACACCATAGACGCTTGTGACAAACTCGCAATAAAGAGTAGCACCGAGACCCCAGTACACCGCAAAGAGGCAAAGGGTCTTAAAAAGTCGGCTTCCGATAATCGCTATCATTCGTTTGTCAAAAAGATGAAATTTGCAAAAAGTGACTAAGTCGACCATTGTTAGTAACTGATAAAGAAACATAGAGACCTTGACATTTTATACAGTCTGGAATAAGTCTTGTCCTCGTACAGATTGTTGTCATTAGTGCTCCCCGCTGTGCTCTTTTCCCTAGCAGATTTGTTTGGCGTGGTTGATTACTCTCACTTCTAGAAGTACGTGGTTGATCTTCCTTGGCGTGGTTGATCTTGTTCTCTCACTTCTAGAAGTACAAAAGGCACCAAGAGCCACGAAAAAAACATGTTCAACTGTCGCATGTGTACCGGGTCTCTATGGGGAGAACCGGAAAAAGCAAGGGAGGAGCCGGCGAAAAAGCCCCTCGCAAAGAACACAAGTACTAAAACTATTCATGGTCTCATATGCTGACCCAGTGGTCTTATTTTGCATTTAGAGAATCAATGCTTCATGTCTTCCTGCTTTTCTCTCTCTTTCATTCTTGTGCTATACAAAATTTTTAGAGCACGTAGTTTTTTTCCTTATGAGTTTCTTCGCATCTTTCAGTCCTAGTATATGCATTTCGCATCTCTTTCTCAGAAATCATAAAGCGGACAGAAGCCGAAATTAACGCAGATCTAGCGAAATGGAGCGATTTCATCCACCCAAGAGCAGCCGACTTCTTTCCAGACCGAGATAGAGTTCAGAAGGTACAACATAATCTTCTCGTATGTCTGTAGTAAGTTGTAACATATAAGTACACATAGTTGACTACTACAACCAACACCTGCAATTACATTTAGTGCCAACATTACTGTAATAGCTGCGTGACGACTCTTCCCATTAAACTCATCTGGAACTTCTCGCCTACAGGTTTTACGAGAGATTTTAAGAAATGTGGCCAAGGGTGACGATCCTATCCTGGGCTCAGACGCAAAGTGTGTGATTTGGCATGGTGACGCCACAAAAGAGTCCAAAAATGGAGCAGAGCCCCAGGCAGTCGTGCGAATACTGAAGCCTGGTACAAAATTGAAAACACTTTCTAATTTAGAGCCACAGAATAACCAACTCATTGAGTCATAGTTTTTGTTAACTTGTTCTAATACTAGCTTGATGTTGTTGATACTAGGTAAACGTAGACCACTCTGTTTGAACTCGGGGAAAAGAAGCAGGTTGTTCCTGATATTATTGGAACATTGGCTCAGTTGGATTATAATTGACGCACGTGATATCACCAGTCATAGCGTGGTTTAAAATACGGAAAATCAACTTTCTATCGTAATCATGAATCGCAATCATCATGACGATTCGTGCCTCTTATAGGTGAGAGGCTAGAAAGCGTAACGTTTGTGAACCGGGTGCTTCCGTTTATTTTTGCTGACGACGAGTCCTTTGAAGAATTGATGCAACTTCCCAAGGAGCCATTTGGTACTGATTAAACATGGAGTGAGATAGAGATGACCGAAAGCTAGCGGTATTAAAAGAATCAATGTTTTTATTTACGTTCGTTTTCCCTCGTCTGACTCCCTTCATCCAACTTATGTACAACTTGAGCCTTTTTCAACGCGGTTCTTGCTGTATGTTTTAATACTGAGATCTTCATGTCGCTTTCAATGATTTTAATTCCATTTTACGACATGAATATCTCAATGTTGTAACCTTCTTCAGCTATGTGCTGCGGAAACCAGCTGTGCGTGAATATGAGCCATATTAGCTTTCAAAAAAGACGCAGTGCGAAGGCTCCTGCTGCAGAAGATGCAGGCGCAGGAGGGGCGAAGCAGCCAGAATGATCACGGTTAAGGAATCTTGCTGGACTCATTTTCTCGTTAAGGGAACCGCTAGTCCCAAGATGTACTTACTAGAATTACTAGTGTGCGAACTTGTAGTTTTGCAGATTCATGATCTTTGTTCTTATAGTTCTTCAGTTTTCAAGGTTGGTCCGCAAGTTCTTGTCCTATCGATATGTAAGCATCCACATCAAGTACATTTTCTTCTCGTTGTTTCTTATGCTTACGAAGTAACTAGAGTCATTTTTTCTATGGGAGATAATCTATGTATATTGTAAATATAATTTTGATTATGAAATAAAGTTTCGATATTCATCATCCAAGAGTACTTTTTTTCTTTTCATGTCAATCCATTGATAGAGGTCTATAGCTGTGTATGGAGTTGAGCCTCTTGTTTGCACTCGTCCTCTCAAGATGAGAAGTAATAGCTGAGCTTCTCGCTAGATTAGATGCATAAACATGCTAGCTGGGCCCCACTCGCAAGACAGGAACATGTAATTTGATATTTGCTTAAAACTGTCAATAAAGTAGATTTTTCTGCTCCTAATTAGATTTTTGTGGTCGATGTTGGCGCCTCCTGTTCTCGTTGGGTTTTGTGTTTGTTCGTCGTGCCCTCCCTGTTTTTTCCTTCTCAATCAATAACGGGCTAGGAAGGGTGAGTGGGCAGTTGAATTTTTGATCTTGGTTTCTTCATCTAGAGAAAAATGGCAGTAGCAGCTGCGTCTGCAGCATTTCAACTAATATTTTTGTGGTCGGTGGAATTCTCATCGGTGCAGCTCTGCCAACTCCTTAAAAAATTACTAGCATTGATTTCAAACAGCTTTGAAAGTGACTACTTGTTTCTCAGTATAATTGAATAAGAAGATATCCGAGGAAGTCGCTCGTTGTGAGCCATTTTTCACAATTGGGAACAGCACGAGTGTGGCCAATAAGCCAATAGGACTACAAGAACTCTAGTAACGATGGAAAGCAGTGGTGCAGGAAACTCGTGAACAATCATCTTTTATCCAGGCCTGCGCCTGTCAAGGAAGAAATATTTAGCACGGTATAGTTTCCGCATCGCTGTGACACTTAAAAAGTCCCATGATATGAAGTAGTCCAGTTTAATGGAAATCATTATTCTGTTTTCAATCCAAGAAAAGTCGTGCTTGTACCATCTAAGTATTTTTTTTTAGGGAGAATGAAGAACCTACCTCACCTACCTACGAAAAGTGCGTTGCTTATTTTGCTCATCTTAATGAAACATGAAAGGACGCCGCAACTGCAGAGCTCCCGCTCCTCTCAAATGCCCTCAGAGTCTGTAAGATGTTTTCAATATAGACCGTCTATCAATCCCTACGATTCAGATCGTAAAAATGAGATCACCCACCGGCAACCAGGGAACGATATCCATTGGTTGCGCGCGTCGACGTATGTTGAAGAAGTATGTGGCACTCTACTCGTCCCGGAAGAAGGGCGATCGGTATGTCCTAAGATTGATCACGCGAGATGGATCATCGTAGAATGCTTCGGTCCGTAGCAAGTAGAGGCCTTAGTCCCCGCTTGCCGCTTGCTTGCGAACTTGATAGAGATCGTCGGGAGACTCATCTTCCATTCCTCAAGGTCAGGAGATTCTTTCAATCTCCCCGTCCTTACAAAAAAAAGGACCCCCGCCAGAAGTCTCTCAGTCTGAATGAGTGCAGTTACTTGAATAATGTTCATGTTGATGTTTATGGGGAGCGCATTAATTCGGCTGGAGATTAAAATGATCAATCTAGTTAAATTATTAGCAAGTAGAGTAGTGCCACCAGCTTTAAAAGGACGTACTTAGTTTGTTTTTTTGGCTTTTCAGTAGCCAACCATGTCTGCTAGTAAACCTGGTAGACCAACGCCTAACCTACCTTAGTCGCGTGCTATGTGCAGTTACATTAACATTTATTTTTAGTAGAGAAGAAAGATGATTGAACAAGTCGCCTTCTCGTCAGCTACGTACAATTCGTCTCCTCGTACGATAAGCGTGAGGGAACTCTTGGGCATATTGCCGCGTAGATTCGAATCAGCAAGACGATCTTCATCAGCATCCAAGATGAACTTCGAAATCAGAAAGCATTTCTTTGGCGCGGATTTGGGTTCTTTCGACCTTTCCTCAGCTGATGTTCCTGGTATCGGTCTCTGGGAGAGCCAATAAGCATGGCGGCGAGATTGGACGGGTTAGAATAACGCCTTTTTCGACAGCTCCCTTTGGCTACAGTTGGACGCGCAAGCCGAGCGGCGAGACTGGTAAGACGACCGCTTCATCGATGAAGCAGGACGGCGACGGCATATCTTCATTAATGCATGGACATCTGGATCCCCTCCGGGTGCTGTCGCATATAGACCAGAACTCCTTAACTACACCTGCTGGGGTTCCTTTGTCCTCTTCGCCGAAGGCAGACGAGGTCTCGATTCCGCCCGTCCGTCATCCTCCTCGCAGCGATCTCATTGGAGGTGTCTTTGTCAGAAATTTTCGCTGTGTGCGTGAGTTTCTCACCAAGCTGGCGGCTGTCGACATGCGGGAGACAGGTGGGTCGTATCCTGGGCACCTGCTGTGCGCGGACGGAACAATTGCACGGGTCCACTGGACAGACATCGTGAAGGGATTTTTCGTTTGCGATGCAGGGTTTCCGTTCGTGGCAACCGTTTGCCATCGGGAGTACCAGATCTATTTTTGGCGTCTCTTGCCGGAGGAAAACAAGACGAAGAAGACGACCTCTGCAGGACCACAGACGTTTTTTCCAGTAGCGGCTACGCAGGAGCTGTTTCACGCCTTGTCCCTTTACCTCCAAAATCAAGGCAGTGGACGGGAGTGTTTGTGTGCCTCAGGTATCGGAGGATTGTGCTTTCTTGGAAGTCGATGAGTGCAGCACTGAGGAGTTGCATGAGTTTTTGTGTTTCGCCCTCAAGACAAGGGGCCGGGTAGAGGACGACCGCTTCACACGGAGAGAAGCCTCCGCCGTGTCCTAGGTGACCACTGTGACCTGGCCCGCGCCTTCGACGGAGGCACTGATCCTCTCTCTCGACGTCAACCATGAGGGGTCGAGGTGGAAAGAGGGGGAGAACAAGCGGCTGCCTCTTCTTCTTCTACAACAAGTCAAACGTCCGCTACTTGCAGCACGAGATGAAGGACACACCGACCACGAAATCGTATCCAGCAGATGCGAGGACTGTGCCCACAGTTGTGAAGAAGCAGGCAGGCTGCATGCCCGTGCTAATGGCGCTGTGACGAGCGTGGAGGTGGGCTTTGTTCCGGAGACCACTTCGAACACAAGTTGCTCTTGGAAGAACGGGGCGGCGCACTTGTGGCCATTTGTAATCCATCCACGACAAGGTAGTAGACCAGCCCCGCAGGAGCCCTTGCAACAAAACGAAAAGCTCTTGTTAGTTTTCATCTTGCACCCCGTAGTGCTAGTGAAGGCGGTGGCAGATTTTGGCGCGTTGCAAATCTTTGGTGCAGATGACACGTTGCAACCGTTGGTATTCGCTGCGATTTTCCGAACCGGTGTTTCGACAGATTCGGGGCGTGATCTTCTGCAAAATCGAATTGCGCTTTGTCGTTCAGGAGCAAATTCTAGTAATACTACGTTTTACAAACCAACTTCAACAAGAAGTAGTCAAGCAGGAGGTGATCACCACGCTCATGAAGACACGACGCTGCTTTCAACCGATGTGTTGAAGATCATGTTCGCGCGCAAGCAAATGAACCCGCCGGCATCGCTGCGGCTTTTCTTCTCGATGGTGCGCCATGATCAGAACCAGGTGGCGCGGCAGGAGCGCATGTGGACCCTTCGTCATTTTCACGAACAGCTACAACGTGGAAAGCTATTTTCGAGACAGGTTGGTCCCAATCATCCGACAGCAGGCGAATCAGGAGGGAGTGGGTTTTTTGGAATTGTCTAATCTCGGCGATGCAGCGCCAGGACGCGTGCTTGCCACAGGAGGCTACACAGCAGGCTGCGAGGTCTGTTTTCATGTCGGTGCAGTTTTGCTACCTGCAGCAGCTGAACTATGCGGTAATCGAGCCGTTGCGGGGGGCCGCCTTGGAGTGGTCACAATGAAGTAGGCGCAGAGGCAGGCGGTTGTCCCTCGCCGGCGCCAGGGTCGTGAGGGGAGATCCTCAGAACGAGCGGGGTCCAGCTCACCTTGAACTCGAGCACGAGCTGCTGCTTTTGCGCGCGCGACATGTCTGCCTCCTAATCCAATTCTTGTCGACCCAGATCAAGATATGCGACCTCTTCGAAAATACTGCAGCAGTGCCTGCCCAACATCCCACGAACAGACTAGTCGCTCTCACCGCACTCCGCCCGTTGCTGGAGCTGTTTTTTGCGGCGCCCCCGACTGCACCATTTTGCGCACTCCCGTCGTTCCCGTCTTCGGTGGCACATGTAGCGACGACAGTCGCCGCTTGCAGCTGTTGGTTCTTCGTCTAGAAATGTATATTTTCGTACAAGTTCCATTAATATAGTATAGATATATTTAATATATTGCTACGATTCGATTCCCGTAATTTAGACCCACAGGAAAGGAGGTAAGAGCAAGTTTCTATTCCGTAATACTTCTGCAAAATCGATTGTGATCGATTCACAACTTCGTTGCTTCATTCTCTACCCTTTCCGCATCTTGTCACGGATCATACGTAAAACTATATTGTGGCTCTTCAGTGGTAATCGAGCAAGCAACTTTCTTCGTCACATCGTTGTTATATTTCTCAGGGTCGTTTAATTTAATTTCTTTTTTGAGGGGGCAGCGCATCGTATAGTCGAGGTCCTGGTATGCTCGCCGGTGATAGACTTCGTGGCATCGGATGGTTGTGCAGGGGACGCATATTCAACCGTCTATGGCCTCTCTGTGTCCTGCGGACGACGTGGCAAAGATTGTAAGTGTATCCTGCAGATACAAATCATTCCCATCTCGCTCAAGTGTATTAGCTCTGGCACTTTTTTCACGCTTGTTACGAAGTTATTTTTGCGAACGAGATTCTTCACGAACCTTTGTGAGTGCATGAATACTAAAACTTAGCCGTGGTAGTCGGGGATTGTTTCTGTTTCTCTGACTGCGTGCGCAGGAACAACCATCTTCATACCAAATATTTTTGGTATTCCAACGCGAACGGTCTCAAGATGAATAAGATAGACCACACACGCGCGCACGTCGTGCAAGTCGGAGATAATAATGTACAGCTTATTTCGTAGTCTTTGTTTTATAGGATGAACAATATGTTGTTAGAAGTTAGGGACAGTTTTGTGAACGCTTTTGATTGAGGCGCATCTGAGAAACACAAATGTGCGGGCGAGTAGCATTTTCCTTTTTCGAGGTGTACGACAGTTGTCACCCATGATTCATTAGGTCAACTGCATGCACTACTAGTACCTAGATGACAGACGTCGTTCTTGATACATCGCGAAGCGAGTATCCATGAGCTTCAGTTTTTCATCTTCCTCTTTTCCACCACCACCTTCTTCTATTCCTATCCACGACCTCGTTGTTGGTGAAAACCGAAAGTTTTTGACAGCTCCTGTGACTTACAATTAGGGCGATCATCATAGAGGTAGAGCAGGGCAAAAATCCCAGATCCACGCACTCCTTGCTTCTTCGTGTTTTGGTTTTCCTTGGTGCTCAGTGAGAGCTAATTCTACCAGTTCAGTGCACAAGGAAGACGCACTCCTCTTGTCGAGTTATATCGTGGTGTGTTGGGGGAATACGATACCGAGAATCGAAAGTGGAGAAACGAAGCTCGTCTGTAACTTATGAGGTTTTCTCTCTGACTCCGTCGTGAGTTGCACAGTCGCATTGACCTGGACCGTTTTTGAAATATGAGGATATTGTTATTGAATCACTTATATTTATAAGAGGATTGAGCGAAAAGCAATAGAGGTCCTTAATTATACACAAACTGAGACATGTTAGCTTTTGCCCGATGATCAGAGGTACGTGACAAAGTGGTCGTAGAGCGCAGAGTGTGAATTGCAGCTCGTCTGTCGTCTTGACCTTTCTGTCAGTGAGAAAGTGTTTCGTGTCTTGAGGGGTGCTAGAAGTCCAACTGCTCTACCTTCGAAGGATCTGCATCGGTATGTTGAGACATCTTATCGGTTCGGCCTCTTGAGAGATATTGGTCATGTATTGTGAAGCGAGTATCAACAAGTTTCAAATTCCGTGTTGAGAGATCTTGGCTCTGTATCGTCGAGATATTGGTTCTGTGTCTTGTTGAGAGATGTAGCCTATGCGAGTGCCTGGCGACGTCGGTACTCTGAACAGTGGTCTTCTGCGGTTTCATAATCAAACCTGAAGATGACGTCTTTCTAGACTCACGAAACTTGCTTTAATCATGTCTGCTCTTCCCATTCTAACATAATCAGCCTCTTACGCGAATGTTCCGTTTGTGTAGGGAGTTTTTTTTAATACGAACTTTCTCCCCTTTCCCGATGCACATTTCAAATAACTGTATTCAACAAATACTTATCCCTACATCTTCCCATTCATACGTAAAATTTTCTAAGTCCTATGCAAAGCCCTTGATCAGTTCTGCATATTTCCATTTCAGTGCTCAAAAATAACATGATAGCTGATATTGTCGGAGCTCTTATTCTTATTATTCAAGAGTGATTGTTATCGTATTTTTTTTGGTTTTAGGCAAAAATGTTGTCGTCGAGGTCGATAGTGCTTCTACTTGTCGGCTCAGCCGCGCAGGTTCGTGCGATGGAAGCCGAAAGTGGACATGCTGTCGCAGCGCCTGCACCTGCGAAGGCCATAGCCGGAAAGGCACCTGGCAAAGCTCGCGCAAAGGAAGAGGTTGTCTCTTCGCAGTACGAACAAGAAGTGAAGCAATCACATCAGGCCCCATTCAACGTACAACTTATTACTCTTCTATCAATCTTCTAGTCTTCAAGCAGCGCAATCCTTCTTTCCATCTAATCATGTCAAGGACTCATAGATAGGCTATTATCTACCATATCACGAAATAAAGACCCTCGCATCTTCACCAGCATCATTACCCTCTCCCACACACTACAACTATTACAAAAACAGATGCATTTCGACGCTCCCGGTTTCATTGCACTTTACGCCTATACGGGGGGACTGATCTTGATTACTTTGCTGTATAGAGTACTTGTCTGGGGAGTCTGCAAGAAGGACACAGTGCGAGCCCGCGTGGCCGAGAATCAGCGAGAAGAGTTGCTGAAGTCCATGGATCGACCGGATTTCTACGGCACACTCGCCACAAGCTACGCAGCAACCGAGGCCAAGGTACTATCGTTCTCTCTTTTTTATGTGGAGCAATTTGATTTTATGTAGTGCATGTTCAACAGTTGCGTATATATCTGAGTAGATTCCTCGCAGCCTTACTGTTACCAAGAAAAGTGACATCCTGCGGTAATGATATAGAATAATCGTTAATAAGTACCTTGTTCCTGCAGCTGGTGCTCTATCATGACCATGATACTCCCCACAACTTCAACTGCAGCTGTTTTTGATTTCTGCTGGTCAATGTGATTAAAACGACGTACGACCTTCTACCACTTACTTACGACCCAACTCTATCTACTAACCCAATCTGTAACTACTAAAACTACAGGTATCGTCCGAGGTAATCGATTGCGGTGGCCGCTCTGGTGTGATACGGAAGCGTGACGTGTACCAATACGGTTACGGGTACACCTTTTTCGGTTCTGTGCTTTTCGGCGCGTACGTTTTGTGGTTGCTCGGAATTTCGCTGATGCTTCCCTTGTGCCTTCTCGCGGTCTGCTTTCCAATCAAGTTTTTGTGGTTGACCAACACTTTGTTCCGACTGGACGTTTGCCCCGAAGCGGTGTGGAACAACCTCGAAAAGTACGGCACCAGCACGACCACGTGCAGATTGGGGCTCACCAACGAGGCGTTCCTTAAGTCCAACGTTGGCGGCGTTTTCCTCGTGTTCTTCCTGATCTCTTTCTTGATGTGGCTCGTGTACGCGAAGCAAGCAAACAAATTGTACAATTTCTTCATGCGGCAGATGTCCTTGCGTGAAGCGGAGTACATCTCCATCGAAGAACGCATCGTGGAGGTCCAACAAGACGATGAAAACGCGCAGAGGTGGGATGATGCTGGTACTTTTTACAACTTATAAACTTATATATATACATCAGAAAAGTTGTTCTTCAATATAAGAACTAAGTGGAAATCGTACCATGCAGTTAGAACTACAGCAATACCGATTACTTATATAACTAGATGATATTCATCTTGACCATGAGAATTTGACTGGTAATATTCTCGTCGTCCACATCAACTTGCAGAGGCGAGCGGCAGTGAGTCTGCTAGCAGCACCTCCGCTTCTTCGTTCGCGGCTGGCGGTAAAAATGGGTTTTCGTCCTTGTCTGGGAGAGCATATCAAGGGACGGAGACCGAGATCAGTCGCGACGTCGTTGAGAATGCTACAGTTATGGTCGAAGATATCAACGGTGTCACGTATCGCTACGTCACCTTTCAATCGACCCGTCTTACGTACGACCACACCGCGAAGATCTTCGCCGAGCCGAAGAACGAAGTAGTTGGGCGCAACACTCTGAACGCCTTACATCTGTACAAGGAGGAGCCACTCACGGTGGACGCAGTGAGTGTAGACGTTTTATTAAGGGGCAGGAACAAGATCGACGTGCACGTCCCTTCTTTCTTCTATTTCGTGGCGCAGGAAATGACCACCGTGGTGAACATGTGGCAGATCTTTCAAGCCGTCACGCTCGCCTTCTTCTGGCAAGTGGTCGCCGGGGGCGTGCTGCTCCTCATCTTTCTCGTTCAGCTCTACATCGCAGCTATGGCGCGAAAACGCGTCATGGAGACCGTCCAACAGTCCGCGAAGATCAAAGGTAATCAACAAACACTTAGACGAAGGCTCGATCTAGCATTTTTTACGTTTTATCACACACTGATGACACTATTACCATGTTGCGCGGCTATTCTTTATAGTAGGAGTTCCAAAGCATGGCTTTTCTGAGGTCGCAAATACTAGTACTCTTGTTGCAGCAAACGAACAGGTATTCAGTAACAAGTTAGTAGTGAGAGTAGACATCTACTTCAACTCTCTAGTATTCTCCTTCTTCAGGTATCCGCGTTCTGGTCTACCGTGATGAGCGTCGGGATAAGTATCTGGAGTTTGGTAAAGCTGTGGATATGAGTCGCATGGACCTCAATCGCCGCGTCCACGAACGCGACCGGCGCCAGCCGACATTGTCGAAGATCGTCGAAGCAGATGACGAGGAGTCGGAGTCCGACGGCAGCTCGATGTCCGATAACCATCACTCATCTGCATCCAACGCTAAAAATCCTGGCTTTACTTACTTCAAGGGCGATTTCGCGCAAGGCGCACGGGTAACTAATATAGACTATTGCTAGATTTTATTTTGATGACTAGATAAAGATATTTTCATCTTTTCAATGCGACATTAACCTATCAAATTAATGGTAGCCGACAAATGAACCCATCGACGAGTGTTTTTCTTCTTGGTGCCAACTTGGCGCAAAATAACAGAAGATGCTTTTTTTGAGCTTTCCACAACAACTGCCATGCTAATATCAAAACGGTTTGAATCTTCTCCTTTACAACAGGGCGGCGCCGGAACAGCCGGAAATGAGCTGGCTTTGCGAAATCGGCAGTATTCCAATGGTGTAAACACCTCCAATCTTGGTCTTGCGGATTCGTCGACCACGTCCGACAGTGACGAAATGCAATCGCACGCGGGTGGGCCCCTATCTTCTCTGCGCACAATCCAGAGTCTCAATTCGCGGACCAAATTGAGAAACGGAACCTTCCGCAGTGTTTGGTCAATGGAGTTAGTCCCGGGTGACTTGATCGAGATCCCGGAGGGTGTCGTCATGCCCTGTGACTGCGTGCTTTTGGAAGGTATAACTCTTTACCGTTTTCGATCAATTAGTTGGTAAATGCTGATGTACCATCCGCAGACTACGTTTATGTACTACAACATACGAGCTAGAAGGTGAAGATATCAAGGCCTCCTCGAAGATGTAAGTACTAGAGAATACACTTACTTCTAAAGACTCAGTCACATACCAGAAAATAATTTCTCCTACCCGCCAGGACACGCTTTGGTGAACGAGGCGGATTTAACGGGTGAACCCATGCCAGTGACCAAGTACCCCATCGAAAAGCGCGGACGCTCCGCACAGGAGGAGAAGCTCGACGTCACGGTGCATGGCAAGAAACACTACCTGCACTGCGGCACCACGGTGCTCCAGTCGCAGGGTCCGACTCGTTCCAAGCGCAACCTGAAGGCGCTTGGCCTGGTCGTGCACACGGGTACAGCCACGATGAAGGGGAACATGATCCGAAAGATCCTCTACCCGAGTCCTGTGTACTACTGCTTCAACGATCAGCTGGGACCATTCATCTTCTCCATTGTCTTGATTCTGCAATTGGCCAGCACGATTCCGGTCGTGCTCTACGGCTTCATTGGCGCGGAGCAGCTCTCCGGTAAAGGGTACTACTTCCAGATCATCATCATGGCGTGCTTCGAAGCGATCACACTTGCGACGCAAGTTGTGAGCCCGCTCATGCTGTTAGGTCTGACAAAGGCACAGAACCACGCGGCCGATCGTTTGCGCGATTCTCCCTCCGGTACCGTGACCCTGTCTCCGGAGCGCATCACGATGGCCGGCGAGATCAAGGTGCAGTGCCTGGATAAGACCGGAACGATCACTGAGGAGGGATTGCACCTGCACGGTATCCGACCAGTGTGTCCCGTGACGACGCAGGATGTGCAGAAAAACCGCGCTGAGGAGCACAAGAAGAGTGCGCTGTCAGTCTCCTTGTCGAACTTGGAGAAAACGGGTACGCTGGCACTGGCTGCGGCGAAGCAGACCTTCGCAGAAGACGCAGACAAGATGTCTCAGACGGTCGCCTCGGTGCAGACGCTGATCATGGACGAGGGGGGCAACAAGTCCTTGGAAGCCTCCGCGAACCCATCCAGCAGCGCGGAATCGTCGGCGCCGGACAATCACAGTGAGGGCACGGGGTCCACCGCTGGCTCCTCCAGTTCCACTACCGCCGGTGGTAATCGTCCGCGTGGAGAGAAGGACAGTTTCGGCACGCCTGGGAAGATGAGTGGCAACATCTTTGGTTCCAAGAAGGACCAACAGAGCGCGGAAGAGTACCAGGCCATGCTGAATCGTGTCAAGTTCGGTCCTCTGGTGAACGTGCGTGACACCCCGGATCAGCCACTGGATAAGAGTAACCTTCTCGAGGTGGCGATCGCGACGTGCCACACTGTCACAAAAATGGACGGAAAGCTTTACGGAAACAGCGTCGAGCGTGAGATGGTTCGCATCATGAATGTCGATTTCGCAGCTCGCATCGGCGAGGGCGTCGAGTACTACCGTCCCAAGCGACACGCCGGTGGCGGCGAACTCCTCTTCAAGACGGTGCGGCAGTTCGAGTTCGATCAGGGCGCGCAGATGCAGTCCGTCGTAGTGGATTTGCGTGGGGAGACCACCAGTCGTACGGGCGGTTCTGGCTCACTGGGGCGCTCCAAGCGGAGCGGCACCTCGTCAGGAAACACGAGCGACTCATCCCAAGGGTCTAGTCGAAGTCGCGGCGAGTCGTCAGTGGGAAGACTGAACTCCAGCGGCGCGCTCCCATTTTCACACGTGCTTTTCTCCAAGGGGTCCTTCGAGGCGATCTCTAAGCGGTGCGTCCCCGGCTCGTTGCCGGTCGACGCGAAAGAGCTGACGAAATCGCTCGCCGTCGAGGGCTACTACGTCATTGCGGTCGCGTACCGCGTCGTCGACGGCGATCAGCACACGCTTGGAAGCCTCAACAACACGATGAATTGCGGCGGGAACCAGAAGCCGGTACGATGGCACACTAGCTCTCGCGTCGATCTAGAGACGGACCTCATGTTCTTGGGGCTTATCTACTTCACCAACGACCTGAAGCCGGACTCGGCCGCTGCCATCGCGGAACTGCGGCACGGCAATGTGGATCCAGTGATGATTACAGGAGACAACGTGTGGACTGGTGTGCACGTTGCGGAGAAGGCTGGCATGCTGCCGAAAAACGCAGTCATTTTGGGCGCCGACGTGGATCTCGGTGGCGAGCGTAAGAACCATGGCCGTAATCATGGGGACACCATTGCCCACATGGACCAGCCAAGCGCCTCTTTTCCGGACGAGTTGCACTGGCAGTTCTTGCGGGAGGCGGACAAGATGCACGTGCCGATTTGGACAAGCCTGCTCACAGAAGCGCGTGCCCGGTATGCAGCTCGCATCTCCTTCTTCGGAACAGAGGTCACTGGTCCAAAGGCCGCACAGGCTCGAAAGAAAACCACAAACGCTTCCTACTTTCGCGCTGGGCCCACGCATGCGCAGCCTGGTTTGTCGCTTTCGCACGCGAAAGGTCAGATCATGCCGCACAGCAAGACGAGTCCACGAGTGCCGCCGCTGTACGGTTTGTCTCCCCGCCATGCCCGCGCTGGTCGCGATCCCAGGGCTGGATCCTTGCTGTCACGCGTAATGTCTTTCGGAAGCAACCGCGGGGAACGCACCGGCGGATCGCCTTCGCGCGAGTCTGATCTTAATCGATTCTTCGGCAATGGCGCCGGAAACAATGACGTCGAGACGCCGCGCGACGACGGCAACAGCCCCTACAGCAAGGAGAGGGTCGCAGGCATAGGCCAACTGAATCGCGAACACGTGTCGTCGCTGTATCCGATCCAGGGTGGAGAACCGATGCAGCCGGTCCTGCGAGATAATTTTGATTTGGGCCAAGAGGTAGAGTTCTTTGACGGCGTCTTGGCTCTGAGTCCCTCCCCGAATTTCAAACCGCTTGACCGTCAACTGTTGTTCCAGCACTTTCATTTCGACCAGACCGTCGACGACCGAAGGCTTTTACGCCTTATATCACGGATCGACGAGATGGTACACGAAGAGGAAGAGGCTCGGCAAGAGCAGGCGCGCCAGGTGACTGACATGGCCCTCGACGAGGCAGAGGAAGACATGCGCCGCAGCTCGTGGCGCGCATTCCAAGAGTACCAAATGTCTGCACGGCGCCACCTCGAGCTCGCAGGTCTGTCCGACGCGGACGACACAATCTCCGAGGCGTGTTCGGAGGAACGCAATCGCCTGCTCTCGGACGTCGATGATGCCGCTTCCTGTATGGATCCCTCCTCAGTGCGGAAACGCGGAGGAAGCAAGGTCCTTGATGCGAGTGCACTGGCCCGTGCGAATGGCACGCCTCCGACCGGGCGCTGCCCTCGCCGCATGTCTTTCGGAGACAGTGCTGCCACGATTAACGCCGAGGGCGAGGCGGCTCCGCCTACGGACGACAAGGACCACGATGACGAGGATGCGCTCTTCCCGACGACACCACGAGATTACGAGCAGGTGACAACCAGTATCCACGTAGAGAGCCGCGGGTCCACCGCCATTGTCCGCACATCGACGATGAGCAGCAAACGACCGAAGTACTACTTTGCGCTGACCGAGGCTGCCTACCGCTTCCTTGCGCACCACGATCCGAAGTTGTTGGAAAAGATCTTTCCACGTGTTCTTGTCTTTGGTCGCATGACGCCGAGTGGCAAGGTTGACGTGATCCGCCGTCTGCAGGCTTCGGGCCAGGTTGTCGGCATGTGCGGTGATGGTGGTAACGATTGCGCGGCCCTCCGCGCCGCACACGCCGGGGTTGCTCTTGCGGACGGGGATGCCAGCATCGTTGCACCCTTTTCGAGCAGCTCCAAGTCGCTCTTCTCGGTGGTCGAGACGATCCGCCAGGGTCGGTGCTGCCTGCGCGTTTCCACCGCGCTAGTCGAGTACCACGTGATCGTCGGCATTGCGACGGCCATTTTCAAGGTCTGCATAGTGTCGCAGCGTGCTTACCCGAGTGAGGCGCTGTATTTGGTGAAGGATTCTCTAATTCCCCTCATGGTCGTGCAGGCACTGGTCGCGGCCACACCACCGATGCACAGTGGCTTCAAGCAGTCGGAGGGTTTCTGCGGCTGCCTTCGACGCGAGCAGTGGGGCGCAAAAACGGGCTTGTGGAGTATGCTGAATCCGGAACAGCCGACGGGAAGCCTAATCGCCAAGCCACGTCTCTTCATGATTATGATGGCCGGCATTGTTTTCGCTGGTTTTGTCTACGGCATGATCGCGTTTGTAACCTACCTGAATGCGTGGTACACACCGCTGGACCTGTTCGTGGTCAACGCCGAGGCCGCCTTGGTCAAGCCCTGGAGCAGCAACGTGCTATCTACGATACTTGTTGCCTGCGTGATGCTCTTCAACTACTTCATCTACTGTGCTGTCTCGGTTGACGGCAAGTTTCGAAATCGTCTGATGAACAGTTGCTGGCTCTACGTGCTCACTGTCGGCATCTTCTTGCCAATCGTGGTGCTCTACTTCATGTGCAACTCTCCGGTGCACGCTTTCATGCGTATCAATGTAGATACGCTGACCAGCTGGGGAAACCACGGTGGCATCGTTAAGGTCTCGCATGCACTCGGGTTCTCAGGTGCCGACGTCATGTCTCCAAATTTCTGGTTCACGCGTCCGAATTCGATGCTGTTTAAGGGCCACGAGGACACGGAGACCTACTCTATGGCGGCCACCGCGACACTCCCGACAGCACTCGGTAAGGCAGAAGCCTTCCCCTTCATCCCAGAGCATCTGCGTGTGTCCTGGACTGCGGCACACGGCGTGAGTTCGCCACGGCCGACCGTCTCGGTGCAGCAGGCAACGCGCGTCGTGAACGGCGTGCGCAAACCCGTGAAGCTGGATGATGTGGGACTGTGGACTCTACAGGTCGATCAGGCCGTAAGTTTCATGCATAAGGAATTGCCTGCTGCACTTACTCACTGGCGCAACCGCGTTCTCACCAGCCTGCGTGGTGATTCTTCCGTCGACGTTTCTGACTTGATTTTGCAGACCAACTTTCAAGTGATCTTCCCATCGCATCCAGGAGTGATGGGAACCATGATCGCCGTTGACACCAAGGCGCTCTTTAAGGGTGAGGGGATTTCCGATCTGCTGCAGGCGAAGCAGGTGATGGCTGGCAGCAAACAGGCACCGCGCTCCCTCTCCAAGAGTGAAATGACCGCAGATCTCAGCATGCACATGTGCCAGAGCCTGTGCCAAGCCTCCTGGGAAGCCGGACGCACCGCCGAGGCGGTCGCAGCTCGTCCAGAGTCGCGCTTCTACTGCTGGTGGGTGGCCGTGTCTAGCGATCGCTGTATGCTGATGCCGCGAACCGACGTGACCAAGTCCCGCGCACTAGGACCGGACTATGCTCCCTACGTGCACTACGAGTTGCTCCCGAAGCACACGGGAGTGAAATATAATGCACAAAGTGTTCTCTGGAACACTCCAGGCACGGTGACTTATATCCCAAGCAGCTCTGCGACGAGTCCCACGGGTACACAAGCCACTCCCGCAGAGGTTGCAGCCATCCAGGGTGACAATTTAGTCGTGGCGAACGCGGTCCTTTTCCCGGGAACAGCAGTTTCTGACGAGACGGAGGACAACGCGTTTTCGCCGGCCGAGTCGAGGGGACGCGGCAAAGGTGGCCGTCATCGTTCTTCGATGCTGCAACTCAACAAGGAAGGTTCGAAGCCGTTAGACGTGAAGAAGAATGGCGAGTCTGCGGTCGACCTCATGGGCACCTTTTCCGGCGAGGAGTACCAAATCATGCAACTGAACCGACACAACGTGCTGTCGTGGCGCGGCATGAATTACCAGAACGAAGGTGGGTACGATCGCCCGATTCAGGACAACTTTCCGTCGTTCTATCCGCGTGATGACTACTACTTGCCGCGAGCGGGCTTCACCGATGAGCAGTCCAAGTGGTTCCCGGAACTTTACGAGAACCATCCGTCCAAATTTGTGCCGACGTTCAGTTTCATGTTTTTGGCTTTTGGCTCCTTCCTGAGTGCTGCCATTATCGCCGTCGTGTACAGCACCTTGAAGTTCTGGAGCATCGGTTACGAGCCGTCGCATCAGCACAACCGCTACCAGCGAGAAGTGGTCGCAGTAGATGACGCGGATGGAAACAAGGAGAATCAGGACAAGGACCAAGTCAGCGCTAGCACTGGGTCCTCATCCGGACTAACTAGGAGGAACCTCCAGAACGGCAGTTCTAGTGAAGGTGGCAGGTCTGGAGCGAGTGGGGCGTTCGCAGGACAAGGACGCCTCCTCAACCAGTAAACAGCGGGATGCTAGCATCAAGAACATTTGACGACTTAGAAGAGGATGATTAATCGTAGAAATTGATGCAGTGTAGGAGGACGCTGTTTGCTTAAGACTCAAGATGTTGAGAGTCTTACAGGAGAAACGATAAGGCGGCTGGTGTGGTAGCGACTACTTTGGCGCAGCATTATCGTTGAAAATTATTTTGCAAAATTAAAAATGAGCGATTGAGCTTCGATTCAAGAAGGTGATCTTCACGATGATAGTTATCATTTATACTTCAGTACTTTCACTCCGTATTGCAAAATCAATCATTATGTTTGAGAATGAGTAACAACTTGACAACCGTAGGAAAAACTCAGTAGTACTCTTGGAAGTCTAAAATCTGAACTTAATAGCATAGTATGCTAATATGAAAACAGTTACCAATTTTCAACATCTTCAAAGTGCAGGAATGAGAAAGAAGCGCTCGTTAGTACATATTTGATCGATTTAATCACAACGTACGAATAAACTAATGGTTTTGCAAAACAACTAGTATTAGAAATGGTGTTAAGATCGATATAATTCCATCTTAAATGATTCAGATTTGTCGGAGACGCAATGATCACAAGGTTACGCAAACGCATAGGGTGGGAGTAGTTCTCTATTAGATTAAGGGGGGATTTCCAAGTCAAAGTGAAGTAGTAAAAGAGAGCTAGTTTCTGCGAAAGCACAGTAAATGAAAAGTAGTGCAACAAGTAGACGCAGTAGACAGTATACATAGTCTTAGTGCTAAGTGATCGAAGTGATCGTGAAATTAGATTTAGAATTTTGTCGATTGGTGGGAGCTAACGCGGCATGGTGAAGATTCTAGTAGATGAGATGCCAGAGCATCAAGGAGCGTCGACGCGGGGGCGTGATCGCGGACGTGCTTCTCCTACCGGGCATCTCTATATGTGCGTTCCTCCCATTTCGACAGGTGCGCGTTGATTCTAAAACTCGAAGCGCATCGAGCAACTGAGCAAAGAGGGCCTCGGAGGAGGATCACCGGAACCGTATGGTGTGGTTCCGCAAATACTAGTAGGAGCTCGGCGGAGTCGCAATTTTGTATATTCTTTGGTTGATTTAATATTTGTAGCATAGATATTGGCGAACAAAAGAAAAACTCTGTTGATTGTAGATATCTATGTCTGTTTTTGGATCCAACTGATTCTGCACTACAGCTAATCACTAATACTACCTACCTAGTAGCAATAGCCTGTTCCATCTTCGTAAGGTATGCAGAGTGCATCAAAGTGGTACTCAACATGTACTCACGTAGCTACTACCGTAACTCATCGTACTGAACGGGACAAAATCGCTGAGCCTGGTCATACCTGTACTACACGATACATACGTGACCGACGCGCATAAACCGCAGGTTGACCTACGAAGTAGATGAGGTTGGTCCAAAATCTTCTTGTAGAAATTAAGTACGAAAAGAAAAAGTGTAGAACTCGAAGTTGCACGCGCACGGAAACGGTTCAGCATGCGCAGAAAGTGTTCTCCATCAGCTCATGGCTTTTACCGCGATCATCGGAGCCCAGGAGCGCATATCTACAGTTTGTGAGGAGAAAAGTACGTCTGTCCGTGTCCGAAACACGTTCTAGTTTTCGTCGAGTAGATGAAAGAGCAATTATGGTTCATCGAGTGGAGGAGAGGTAAGAAGTGTCTTGCTTGATGCTAAATGTGTAGACATATGGGAAGGAAATTGAAATGTTTATTTGACACGAGGACGACTCATGAAATAACATGGTCGCACACGACGAAGACGAGTTAAAGGAGTTCAAAGGATGAGAATGTCGCAACATCTTGAAGATGCGTCATTGTGTGCCTAGAAATGGGCGGGTGTGTTTCAACTACCACACCCGCACCAGGTGGAAGTACGTCCTCGAACGCTAGTGCCACTGCTCCGCTCAAGGATACAATGTTTTTCGGGTCATCTTCATCTAGGCCTGACTCTGGGGTTGTACCTGTACCACACGAATACGGTTTCGGTGCGACCGAGGCTTCAGGTTCAGCGCCGGGAAAAGGACAAGGTGGAAAAGTACGACAAGGCACCGATGATGCTGTGGTTACTGCCGGAACCAAGGCTACAGCGGGTGCGCTGCTGCTCTCAACCGCTGACGACTCAACTCGTGCGAAACAAGATCTTGTGTCGAATCACAGCGCACGCCGAGACTCATCTAAGACCTCCAGCTCGACTGCACTGTCGGGTAGCACGCAGCAGTCGTCAATGCAGAATAGGCTGTTTAAAGGCAGAGGGCAGGATGAAAGAAAGTCTGGAGGCGGGAACGACAATAGGCGCGGGAGCAAGATATCGCAGCTTTTTGACCAAGTAAAAGAGTCGCTACGCCTCAGACGCTCCAGTTTTCTTGGTGGAGGTACTAGGATGAATAGCACGAAATAATGCAAACGAATCCAGGAATGTAGTCAAAGACGTGAAGGAAAAACAACCACAAGCGATTTATCATTGACATTGATTCATATAGATGCCGTCGCTGCACATCAGCACAGTTTTTTGCTTTGTTTCCAAGTTATTAAATTTGCGCGTTACATCAGGTGACGCTGTCCATCACCATCGGCACCAGGATGAGTTCGAAGAGATTACTTTAGCTCCCCTATCGCGTTGTGCCACTACTCTTGCGGATTGCACTGTGGTAAAGTACCAAGCGTTTGCCTTCCTCATTCCCTACTACGCAGCCCCGCCACAGACTCGACGGCGCAGCAGCGCAGGACTCATCACAAATTCCGGAAACAGCAATGAGCATCACATTATGCACGGAGCTGAACAACAACAGCGATAATAAGATCACATCTTGCTCATGGTCATACCTTTTGTGAGGGTTGGAACAACAGCCACAAGGTCGATTGCCCATGAAACTTGACATACAACTTTTGGAATTTTATTCCCTCTTAGTGTTCTTGACTCAGGCGCGCACGTGCAAGATTTGAAAACTCTAAAGAAAGCAGTGGCTCAGGCGGATTTGGAGGGCGTTCAGGATTGGATTCGGAGCTCCCGGAGCTCAATCGACGGACGCTGCAACTAGACAAAGAGCGCAACCTTTTTCAAGTCGCGGCACTGCGACAGTGCCTTTTTGGGTACTATGAATACGAGATGCGCTTACTCGTTTTTGAGAAGAAGCGGTGGCTTTAAGGCTAGAAGTTACTTATTAAATGAACTCACCTGGCCCTGATCTTCATCCTTGGTAAGTTGTTCCTCTCCTCGTTTCATTTTTTAGATTCATCATTCACTCAAAGTACAATTAATTTATCACTGGCTTCCTGCTTTTAGTGTTAGAGTTTACTCTGTTACCTCAAATAGTGCATACTGTTATTACTCAGCGCAAACTCATCTTTTTCTTTTCCGGATCTAATGTTAGTTGCGGTTTCTTATAGTGAGGAAATTTTTGCTGTTAGGAAGGAAGCTGATGAAAGTGTTGATGAAGCTTCATTATAGTTTGTTACCAGTCACTGCCTGTCGAGTTCGAGTTCCCCTTCTAATGTCTAGCGTTGACTGCGCCGAAGCCAAGCGACGCAACAGACAACGCGCTTCTGGAAGCGGTAGTGACACTGCGCCGCGTCGAAAGGCATCGACAGATCCTTCTTATTGAGGGTGTGCGTGGCAAGGAGTTAATTCTCTGTGTGGAGATGGATCCGAAGGACGAGAGACTTGTCTTCGCGGAAGACCGAATGCGAAACCCGTTGCCGTGGTTTGCCTGGCACCATGAAGACGAGGAGGAAGTGAGCGAAGATGCACGCTTGGACAGGGCAGCTGAAGAAGCGGGTGCGATTGAGCTAGCGCGGCCGCCGTCGAAAAATAGGGGGCCGCCGTCGACGCGTCCGGGACAGGGTTCGTCGACATCTGCTAGTGCTGTTGTTGCTGGTCCTCCTGAAACCGTAGTAAGCGGCACCTCATTTCCTGCACCAGCATCCGGTCGTACATCTGTGCCTTCCACCGTAGTTGCGCCATTGTCACCGACCTCACGTCATCGTCGTCAGATCAAGCGGGAGTGTCCGATCAGACTGCCAAGCAGACTGCAGCCCCCAACGTCGGGTACGAACTCCAGTGGGTTGAACCACGACACTAGATCGAAACAGCGGAGCTCCCTTGGAGGCGGCGGCGGTCCCCAGGGTGCGGCGGGCGCCCAACATAGTCTAAGTTCACTGGACCCGGTACAGCAAATGAGGCGGCGCAGCACAACGGGCCTCGACCGCAATTTCTACGAAACACTCGCGCCCGATGCAGAGAGGAGTCTTTTGGCTGGGAGTCGAAGGTGAACAGGAGGAGTCCGTTAAAAATGTATACGCTATCGGGCGGGATGTTACATCGCGTAAATACGAGCAATTCATATTCAGTTTATCGATGTCTTGAATTCTTCCGGTAGCTGGTCTCAGTACTCGCAGCTTCTGTAAGTGATCTATGTTTAAGATGCCTCTCAGGGACCGTAGACATCGTGCAATAAGATTGATTTCCCGAGGTGTACGTAGGTATGATATCATCACTATGCGTGTCGATTACCAGGTGTATGCACGCCTTGTCTTTTTCCATAAGATTCAATCAAATCTCCTGTTGAAAGTCAATACTCGACAGCTTGTTTTATTTAGTGCCAAAATGAAAGTGTGCAGTGCAGTGCAATGGCAGAGGCAGTTAGTAACTGTAAATTTCAACAGTAGTTGTGATTGTTGGACCTGGATTTGCTCACTAGCAATGCAATAGATAGTGGTATTTGTAGTATTTGTAGTTGCATGAGGGCGAGCATCTTACTGCATGGTGCTTTGAGATGCGGATCTTCCCGCGTCGATTTTTCCACGTGTTCACCTCCTCTTCACGGTTTGCAAGTAGCATGCGGAGACCTGAAGCCAATTGCATGGTAAAGCGCGAAAATATTTTGCAGCTTTGTTTGTGGTCCATATAAAAATGGGTAGACAAAACGACGAAGAAATTCAATTCGAGCGAGCAGCCAGATGGAGTGAATCCGCTGTTTGTAGAAGTGGTTGCCTCCAGCTCCGACATGATGTCTTTAGCGTTGACAGATCCGGCCATACCTGTCGCTTCGCGCTCGCCGTGTGAGGAATTCGCGCAACTTTCTATCGCCTATTCCAAGCGCAAAGACATCCGCGCTATCGAAGGCTTGCGGGAAGTTCTGCGAGCACGTTACGGGATTTTCGACGACGATGAAGAAGTAGAAGGAGCTTCTGTGCTCCAGGGACATGGACATTCATCCTCTTCATCTGGAGGACGTCCATCTGGATTCTCATTTCAGTCTGCAGTGGATGCTCCGGAAGAAACGCTGGACGTGGCTGAGGCGCACCTTCTGTACGCTGCAGTCAGTTCTTCTGTCGGGAAGAGTGGTGCGCATGCTGCGACGCAGGCGATTGTGTTGACGGACTTCCTTCTTGAAATCTGCCGCCGGATCAACCGTGCGAAGGGACAAGCCGATGAAATCAAACTCCAAGTCGGAGGAGGGGGAGGATCGTCCTCGTCGAGCCTAATTAAGAGTCCCGGTTGGGGGCAACATCGAAAGACGACAACGTCCTCAGTAATAGGAAAAGGTCAGACACAACATCAAACGGGAGGAAGATCTCCAACGAGAACTCTGCATGATGACCGACGTGCTTTTCGTGTGGTGAACGATGTCGATTGTGCGTGGTACGATAAGATCGTGCACATCTCGTGTTCCGCGCGTGCAGTGTTGGCACTCGAGGAGATACGAGGTGTGAAGGGCGTTTTCGCTGCGAATGCTCTGAAGGCAACATGCAACTTCCGTGTGACGATGACGCAGCAATTCGAAGCCGCATTTATTGCATTCGAAAAAGGTGAGTCGGACAAGGCGAGCAAGACGCTAACAGCCAAAGTCCGCAAGAAGTGGGGAAAAGGCATGAAAATCGTAAAGACCGCAGCTGCAAAGATAGCGGAGTCTACTGCTGATCATGAAGGTCAAGAAGTCGTAGCGGCAGCACAAACGAATGCTTCTCAAGTAGAGAGTGCCGGACAGGATGGAGCAGGCGATGCACAACTAATCGGGGATCACACTCAAAGTTCTGCAGTCGCGGCAGGGGATGCTACACTCGAAGAAGCGACTTATTCCGGACCAGGGTTGCCTAGACCGGGCAAGACTGGTTCCGACATACCCGCTTGGAGAAGTCGCGAGGGTGACGAAACGGAGGACACGAAAAAACAGAAAGCAAGAGCCTTACTTGCGACGGCGATGGAGTCTATTTCTGCCGTGATGGCCATGAAAAGAAAAATGCAGCCCGAAGCGAAACCTAGTATATTATTTATTTATCTTGTTCGTTCAACTATCTATATTTCTCTTTCTAGTATAGCTCTACCTATTTGAAATAGGTGCCGATCTCAAGAGAAAATCTTGTTGTATTTGTTGTCACACTTTAGGTCATGCCGAAGATCCACTCCTGCCTGTCCTGTTGGGTGCAGATGACGCCAGGGCCGCAGATATCGACGAAAAGGATGTGCCTGAAGAGGCACCGGTGGACGATGCCACTGCTGGAGCCGAGACCGCCAGCCTGTCGGAGTCGAAGAAGCTCGAGAAGCTAAGGCGAGAATTGCTTCCCCTGGCAGATGGAGAGCACGGCGACTGGCTGGCGGAAGTCATGATGAACAGTGGAGAAGAGCTTGTAGATGCGGAAATTTCCGTGCGGGACCGTATCAGCATGGTAGCGGAAAGGGCTGAAGCGGAGGAGGCCGAAGGACGGAAGCAGAAAAAGAAGAAGAAGAAAAACAAGAAGTCCTCGAGTGGTGATAAAAGTGAATCACCAGGAGGAGAGGAAAGTGTGAGTACGAAAAATGCGGAAATGGCAGGAGAAAATGGCGTTCAAAGCGGCGAAGAGGAAAGCGATCAAGAAGAAGACGGGGATCTAGAGGATGTAGATTTCGACGATATCCTCGCAGCAGAGGGTCTTGCGTCCTTATTTAACGATATTCGTGGCGCCAACGGCCACAGTGCTACGGATTTCCCCGATGAGCTTTTTTTAGACTTGGTTCGAAAAGCGAATCTTGACGAAGACTCGGACAGCAGCGATGATGAGGGAAGTAAAGGCGAAAGTGCGAAAGCGGCACAGCTTGTCCGCGGTCAGCGTTCCCGAAATGGCTCAGGAGACGACGAGCAAGATCGGACTTGGGAGTTAATTCTACCTTATTTTGACCTTGCTGGCGTAGGCGATCCCCGACAGAATCTCGATCGTTTAAAAGAGCAGCTAGAAAGGGAACAAGAAATGATTGCGACTACATTGGAGCGCGCGCATAATCTGGGTGAGCAGGTCGAAGCCATTGCGGAACCCTGGTTCCAGACGCCGTGGCGATCCTCGAATGAAAGCGTCACGGTTACATCAGCTGCCTCACCGTCATCGAACTCGTCGAGGCGAGTAGCACAGCAACGAAAGCGTGATGATTCGAACTTTTCTCCAACACGTCTACCGACAAAGTGCAGCGCTGCGAGCCCTTCTGCTGCGGCTCTGGCGAGCACCATCTGTGGGAACACCCCACCAGTAGCGCAGCGCAGAAGCGTGCTCGGTCGTTGCCACGCAGTAGGATACAAGGGAGCGAAGCAGCTAGCGCACGTGCATCGGAAGCACGTGTCACGCATAACTGATCTCGTGCAGGTAGAAACGCAGATACTGCCGAAAATTTTCGAGAAGAGAGTGGCAACTACGCAAAAGGAGCTTACGTCCGCCGCACGTTCTTTTGCAAAAACTATAGAGAAATTTTGCCAAGTGAAAAGTGAAGTCGTCAAGTATGACTAGAAAGAATCCTCTGAAACATTCTAAAATAGTTTCTGAATAGATATGCAAGCAGTTTCCTAGTATAGAAAGTTTGGAATGAGTACAACTAGCCGAAATAGAGATTATTTGTTTGGCATTGCATTTGCAAGTAAGTAGAAAGAGACGAGGCTTCGTGGAAGTTCAACAGACGTTTCATAGCTATCCACTTTTGGATTTCGATACTTTGGACCTCCTGGAAAAGACACTTAGCCCACAGAACCTGGTAAGGTAGGACTCACATCAGGCACAGGGAAGCCCTCTTTTAGAGGATTGAATGAGATCCATACTCATACTTCGAGCTCGGTGTTTGGCCTATACCACATGTTTAGACAACAGCGGCAAGGCGCTTTTCTGTAATATGGATCATCAATTTTGATAAGAGCAGGCAGAACAAGCTAACTGATCATCAGGGTTCGCTGAGACCAACAGTTTTTTCTGAGGCTTTCTCGGTTGCTGAAGTCGCTGGCTGATCTTGTACCTGGTGAAGAGCAGGAGAAGAACTATCAGCATTACGACTACTTACATCTGATCCACAACTACTAAGAGCTACAGTTGTTGAGTCTACTTTCCCTTTCCCATTCCCGGCCTCTCCTAGCATAAAAATTTGAGCGGCGCGAACGAAAAAGGTGAAGATGCATTGGACTTTTCGTTTTGTCTTTGCTGCGACAGCAACCGTGTTGTGCGCGGCGAGTCCGGAAGCAGCAGGAGCATGCGTAACTCTTCCGTCATCGGGCACGACTTCGTATTTCATCTTTGATCATGCTACTTTCTGTTCCTCGTTTCTAATAAATCGCGTGTTGTGCTTACATGACTCGGGTATCGATGCTTCCTCTTCTACGGGTAGAATATTCTTGCCTTTCTTTGCTTTGCAACCTGCTTGACTCGATATATGAAGTTGGTTCCATGTTTTCAGGCATGATTCCTCGATAACTACCGAAGGAGGGCTTGGTGGCTTTCCACCACGTGGAATGTCAGCGGAATCAGAAGGTAATTTTGCGCTTGACGAAACGTCAACCCAGGATACATTGGGTGCACCATTGAATCCGGCTCGTAGGCGCTGCAACTTTCTGTCCAGACGCTTGTTGCGTTACTGATCTTTCAGAAATTTTCAAGCTGGGTAAACGAAATGACGGAATCCATATTGAGAAGAAAGCTGTAGTGGAATGTGAAGCATATGTGGAACCAGGAGCAAGATCATAAGTATCACATATCGAAGACGATGAAAGATAGTGAAAGAGAACAAAGAATGGCCTGCTATCCTGCTTCTAGGCGGATGAAAATGTTGGGCTTGGCATTGTGTTCAACGTCTCTCAGTTCTTTGAGAACAGAGTTTCCCGACCATCTTGCCAGAAGAAGATGAATCTGTGTGAATCTAAGCGAGCGACTACATCCAACGATCGACTTCTAGATGATGCCGTTGGTAGTTTTCATGTGCGACGATGGTCAACACTTATGAGTTTCCAATCATGTGTGCTGTACATCTACATGTTCCTTCTTGTTCGTAGGACTGTAAAAAAGGCGATCTTCTCATCTGTGTCACCGGATCCATGCTCGTACTTCTTGCGAAGTACTACTGCCTGATGATGATGCTTTGCCTCTACTACTACCTGTAACAACAACAACAACAAGGGAAATATTGTAGTTGTAGAGATCTATTATAGGCAGAATAGTGCAGTTTATGCGCCTAACCGACCTGGGTATCTCATAGGTCGATTACTTCGTCTTGCAGCACGGATCGATAAGAACAAAAACAATAGCAGCCATGATCGAACTCGTTTTCTGCGATTAGATGCGCTTTGGTAATTTTTGGTAACTCTGAAGTTGAAGATGAAGTGTTGTTTCTCCAAGTGTGTTCCCGTTGAACGAAGTTTGAAGTGATGAAACTTTGAATTTCTTCATGCAAATGTTTCGGGGGATTCAATCCTATTGTTCCGATTTTTCGTAACATTGTAAAAGATTCGTTTCCCAATCCCACTCAACATTGTAAGTAAGCTTTTTTAGGAACAACTAAAAAATGGACGGAAGTGCATTACACGCGAAAGCGTCCTCTGCCAGTGGGCCTCCGCCGCAGGCTGCTTCAGAGTCAAGCGTCCCACCTATGGCCAGTGACGCCGTGCCAGCCACCACAGGGGCTGCAGTTTCAAGTGCAGCTAATGTCGAAGATGGTACCAAAAGGGTTCCCCCTGGAGGTGAGGCATTATCTTCAATACCAGGCGAAGCTGGAACAATGCTCAGTGGAGAAAATGGCACATTTGGAACAGCAACAGGGTCAGCAGGAGTCGCGCCGAGTCGTGATCTTCCTCCTCCTGCAGCCTCCGATATAGCACCTCCAATCGATCCTAGAATTCCTCTCGAGCCACCGCCAGACCTCCCGAACGGAGGTGGCTTGGGTGGTATGGACGTCGAAGGCTCACATGTAGACTCAGTCTTTGATGCCTTGAACGCCATAGGGGCACCAGGCGACGACGCAGGACAAGCAGGTTACGCAGGAATGGAAAATCATGTAATAATAGTGACTCTTCTTGGGCGTGAGTAATCAGATCTGCTTTTGTATGCAGCGCCTAGACGAAGGACAAAGGACGAAGCATTTTCTAGTCTCTGCGCTAAGGACTACTGTCACGCTCATGAAATCACGCCACTTATTGCGTCATGCAAGATAGAACGATTAGTTTAATGCCCAACTTCTAACGAATTATCATGTATGAAGAGACATTCAGAATTTTTACGTCTTCAAGATAGAAAAAGCGACTACAACTGACCCATTCAGGTCCAGCAAGACTATGCACGAAGAAGTATGCATCCTATGAAGGTGTCATTCTACGAGCTCGTTATTCGACAGTTGATGGACGATGAATTCTTAGATGAAGCACTGTCTCTGAAGAACCGATCGGGAATGCGGGAGGCTGGTCACGTCGAACCGAACTGTCTTTACAAAATGTACTTAATCTATATCAAATATATCAAATTGCTACTGCGATGGGTTCACAACTATCAACATGATAGTGCACTCAAAACATGTGGAATATCATCAAAAATTCAGACTAGCTAGGTACCACGGTATATCGTCAAAAGAAATCGCACCTTTTTTTGAAGTTGTTGGAAGTAAAATGCAGACAAAGTTGATTTATATATTATAGTTTCCCGTATCACATCAGGTATGAAGAGAATTTTGGAAAGCTGTTTTCGGACCAAAATAAGTGGACGGCGATGAACATAGCACCAATACCGCCAATAGAGAGCAACGAGCGACACTTAGACCTGGACTATTCCCGGTTCGACTTAGAGGGGGCCGACAAAATAAGCTACACCGATAGCTACAGGCACGTCATGGCGGATGACGATCCGGAGTCACTAGCGAAAGGCGAAGGAAAAGGCGGCAAAGGTAGGAGGTTCTTTACCACCTTTATAATATCACACCATAATTATAGACAACTATCATAGTTGTACTTGTAGACGTATAATATCACACCACATGATCAATACATTTAGTAGGCTATTATAATTGTACTTGTAGTCCTCATTGTGTATTTGCGAAGACAAAAACCTTTTCTACTTGCCGCCAGATCGCGACGACAAGAATAAAGACGGAGATGCACCTGCGCCGAAGGCGAGGCCATTACACCGGAAAAAAGCGAACATCTTTAATAAAGTCCACTACAATACTTCACACAAGCAGATGGTTCGCACCGTTGCCTTCAGTCCTGATGGAAGGTATTCATACCAATGCCTGATCCATTGTAGGTGAACTTAGTCTTGAGAAAGCCACAGAGGAAAGATACCACGACTTCTTCTAGGAGCGCCTTTGCTTGATGCTATGATACGGGCTCCATTGTATTGCAATTACAGCCGTTGAAGATACAAGGGGTGCTTCAACCGCTGCTCTAGTTAAATTTCGCTTCTCTTTCTAATGTAAAACCCAGGTTTGCGGCATCGGGTTCGCATGATACAACCGTAAAAGTGCTGGACGTAAATAAGATGTATCATTACGGGACGCAGCACAATGATCGACGCGAGCATCAAACAGAAATTCGACCCGTCCTCCGAACCCTATACGACCACACGGGACCCGTGAATTCACTGCAATTTCACCCCCACCTAGCCTATCTTTTCACCGCCTCGGCGGACAAGACTGTCAAAGTTTTTGACCTTACGAAGCCCTCCACCCAGCTCAAAGCCCTCAGCAGTATCCCCGACAGCAGCGTCGTGCAGAGCATGGCGGTACTGCTTCCGTGTTTTGACTAAAAAGATGTTTCTGCATTTTTACTGTGATTCTCACACTAGTCATTGTTAGAAGTTGTGCGCCCTGATTTTTGATGATGTTGATGACACATCCTCTTCTAATACTAAAATTTGCCCAAGAGAAATCCCATGACGCAGGACAGGTGCATCCCTCTGGCGACTTTTTGTTCGTTGGTACGCAGCATCCGACAATACGACTCTATGACTTGACACGCTTGGAATGCTTTGCAGGACCGGACCCCAAAGACGTATATTTCTCATGCTTGATTTGTTTACTCGGAGCAGTACAGGGAGTAGACCGCAGTGATAATATTTTCACAAGTTGAACAAGATTGGGTTGTAGTACTTGCCATAAGGTGAGGGTGAGCAGAACTATACGATTTGTTTTCTTACAGTATGCTTCTACCTTTCATGTTGACGAGTGATTAACAACCCGCCCCGCCTCGTCTCAACAGTATCACACGGGTTCAATAACGGATCTGAGCGTGACATCAGACGGGAAGATTTTAGCATCGACTTCGACAGACGGAGAGGTAAGGCTCTGGGACGTAGTTTCGCATAAAGCAGTGAATACGCTAACAAGGCCACACCAGGGCAACGCCGTGTGCTCCGTAAAATGGAGCAGGAATCTTAGGTATTGGAGATCATTCGCGTTTGCATGATCATATTTGTCAACATCAATGATCAGTCGTCCGTTTAAATTCCTGGATATCCGCCAATCTAATCATCAGGCTTTCTTGCTGCATCATGTGTCATAATACACAAAAATATATGTCTCCACTCGTGTCTGCTGTAGGTATTTTCTGACAGCGGGCTGCGACGGAAAAGCAAAGTTGTGGGACGTCAGGAAAGGCGGAGACGAGCCTGTCTTTAACATGAACATCTGTTCTGGACGGAACTTAGAGTACGCCAGAGCAGCATTTGTCGGGCAAGAGCGTTTTATCGCAGTCGCTTCAGGTGGAAACGATCTCTGTATCCTTGATGCGCAGACGGGCGACTATCTCCAAGGAGGTACTTACTTGTTTTGCAATTGGTGGATATCGTGTTCATATGTGATCGTGTGGGACTATTACTTATGCTGCAGTGCTAAGTAGTGGTCATCATGTTGTAGTGCGTGTTCTTGTGTTTGATCGTTCCATTTCCCAGTTGTACTGGATCTTACTTACTTTTAAAAAGCCAGTATCACCGAATCAATTGAATTACGTTCTTTTTAAAATGTTTACGATCAGCTGTCGCGCGCGGTGGTGGCTATCATCACGGGCACCATAACCAGCATTCCAACCCGGTGTTTTGTATCGCTTCGCATCCTATGGACACGAAGTTTCTAACCGGCAGCGATGATCACAAAGTAAGGTATTGTGAAATCCAGAACAGACCTGAGGACTGGGTACATTACAGGGACCGACAGCACAAGCGAGATCGAGGCGGTCATCATGTCAAACACGAGCAAGAGCGCGACTGGTGTTATGAAACAAAGCGTCTCAACTCTTGGTCACTTAAAGAAGTTTTTCTTCTCCTCTACTTTCATAAAGCAACCCAGACCACAAACACAATAGACCTACCATATGAAGACAGTGAATACATAGTCTCTCTCCGTACCTAGAGATTTGCAAAACTCCTTATTGGTTGCGGGCTTCTTCATCGAGCTTGAAGATCTATGTAATTCTATCTCACCACGTGCACTTATGAGCAGGAGTTCTAATATCTGCAGTCGGGAGATGGTTACCACGCTGATGGGCAGAATTACCCACCAGACACAGCACGCAACAAGGACGCTGGTAGTAATGCTGCTGGAAAGAACGATCTTCAAGTGCAGGTGGACCAACCCTGGTGGGCACAGGGCGGAGGCGCCGAACCGAGGTCAGGAAGCACGAGCATTCAGGGCTCACCGGCAACCGGGCCGAACGTTGCGGGTCTAGGCGCTCCACCACCACCACTGGGAGTAATGCCTCCCGGTGTAGACCTAGATGAAGACCCGGAGGCAGCGCCCCTGCCTGGAGCGGAGGAGCTTGATGATTATGGTTGCTCATTGTCAGTGTCGTGATAGATAAGAATCACTGCCGCGCATGTGCCTCAATGCTACTGCATAGTCGAAATATCAAAGATGAAGATTCGATATTTCGATTTTAGGTTCTCAATGCCTGGCTGCTCTGTTCTCAATACATAGTACACGACGGCACTGTACTACAAACACAAATACACTCACATCGTGATTAAGAAGTCAATGTTTATTAGAAGGCCATTTTCTAAGCTGCTGGAACCGGGCACGATCATGATATGATGAACATGGATGACCACGGAGGAGATGAGCACCTGCAGGCGGATGGGGATCTAGACATGACCGGAGCTGGCGGCATGGATCCAAACTACGGGTAAGCGCTTTGCGGTCTTCGGAGTACATATGATACCCCTTGAAAACTTTTCGATTCGATGAGTACCTTTCGCCCAAGATACAGCATCGACAAAGAACTGCTTACATATTTAACTGATGTTCCCTGCCTCGATTTTTTCGATTGGAGTCTCGCTATACCAGGGTCTTTGCTTAGGAGCATCCATCGGATCGCCGAAGAGAAAATTACGCGCGCCACACGTTCGAAAAATAGTGAAAACCGGAACGAACACGTGTTTAGTTTCAGAAAAGTACAGCAACAACTCCGATTCCAATTTTTGTTCAACTCTCTGCCAGATGGTTTTGTCATTTATCGTGCTTGCTAGCACTCTTCATATGCGTGAGTCTCGCGTGCTCACTTACCAGACCTGTAAGGCGGCGTTGCTTCCAGCGAAGCTACGACTTTTTTTTCGCCTACTAGCGAGTGGTCCAATATGGCCGCCACTTTCGTGCCTCGTCTGCATCTGTGGAGATACTGCTACTGGCCCCTAGGAGAGTATGTTGTCGCTGTGAACAAAGTAGCAAAACTCGACCTCGGCTTCGTTTCACCCTTGTGGCTCGGTGCATGATCGTCGACATCGCTTGGTGCTCGAGAAGATCAGCTAATAAATATGACTTTGAGAGTTCTTGGAGAGCGGCTAATATGTTGAACATGAAAGTGAGTTGAGAGATGCTGAGAGTGACGCAGTGAGTCTGCTTGGACGAGAGAAGTGTCTCAGCATCGGTCAATGTTCTGCCCGAATTTACAGCCAACATTCCTATCCCAATTAGAGACGTTCCCCTTGATGTCCCCTCTACCTTGCTCGTGGACCTCACATAAATATACCCAGACGAGAGTTGACTTGTTTTCAATTCAACCACATCGACTAAGGAAGAGATATGAGTGTTTGATTCCTGAAGTAGAGCGATTCCCAGCGAACGTCGATTGAGCTCTTTCGTGTTCCTTCTGAGAATGTCGTAGAGAGTTATTTGTTTTGCGCACAGCATGAGCATCAATAGGTTTAGGAATATATCGAATGAATTACTCCTATATCGCATGAGTCGTTGATATTTTTGATGGTCAATTGAAGAAGAAATATACCAGTGACTCCAAGGTGTAGTGAATATAATTAGAATATCAACTTCATCTAGGAAAGTGCATTTTGTGAGTAGGGGCTGCGGATGCTAGTTCTTGTAGTAGTAAGGTCTACATAAAAATTCTTGTTAGTAGTTCGAGATATGAAATCAATGTGGAGCAGAATGATATTCTCAAGAGATTCGTTAAAGAATGGGTGAGGGTGAGGAGACACTCGCGAGCATCTAGAAGCTGCGCGACGGCCTCGGCTGCCGAGTCTTACTTTCAGCACGTGCCGACAGGTAAGATCGAAAAATTGGCACTGGCATACTGCACTCAGGAAAGGACTTCTCAGCAGTAGCTTGCAAGTAGAGTAGTACACACGAGAAGGTACATCTAGTATCAAGAAGTTACATGTTGGCAGACAAGACGTCACAATAAGTAGCAGTAGTAGACCAACGTTTATTCAGGAAGTAGAATTACTGACGGAGGTCCTTCATTACCGATCACTTCGGTAGTAGCTGTCGGCATAACGAGCAAGAGGCGTTTGATTCTCGGTCCGACTACCAAGCTTGGCAGACAAAAACTCTTGGCCGGAAGCACAGCGAAGTAGAAGAATATCTTCAGCCGAGGTCGACAGCCTCCTAGTCCACTTCTGCTATTCATTTCGACTGAGGAAGTCGAAGTAAACACTAGTGCTGCCAGCAGTTCTTAGTAGATTTGGTTGAATAACCTAAACCTTGTGCTTCTGTATCTGTAATCTTTTCAAGCCCCTGACTCGTCAAGATGTTGGAGTTCAAGCCGAGGACGCACTCCGATCCGGACTTGCCGCAGCTGCTTCCGCTGCCGGTGAGGCCGCACTCGTCATATCAGGCAAAATTACAGTTCAAAGATCAAGCGCAATTCGAGGAGAGAATTGTGCATGCTATGGCACAAAAGCTCGGAATCGATCTGATCAAGGTACTTAAAAACACCTGGAAATTGAACTGGAAACACTGCAGCTCGCTAGGCAGGACATTCAGTGATTACTCAGACGGGGAAGTAGTTAGACAACCATCCCACACGCCGCACGACTCTACTTTATTTTGTGGCTTGTCCATACTTCAGAACTCATATTAATGATGATGATCGTTTTTCTATCATTCAGCACGCAAATACATTGTAGTCTTCAATTATGAACAAACCAAAACTAGGAAGGAGAGCTTCGATGGGTCGTGCGAGATTGCCTTTTGGCATTGAAGGAGGAGGGTTGGACATGCCAGTTGAAGGGGGCCACAGATTTAGCATATCTGCATACAGCTACGGAGGAATCAAGAAGTTTTCATCCCGCGGTGGAGATGCATAGGCAACTTGCCGAGAGGCTTATTCTTCATAAAACACATCTCTCGGGAAAAAAAACCGATAGATTTTGGCGTGTGCAGCAGGCTGTGTACGAGGCGATCATGGGAGAGAGGGACGTTAGAGGGGTACATCATGCTAAGTAGCCCAAACAAAACTAACCTACTTACTATTTACTTTCCTCCTAAGTGCTTGATTATGAGGCTGCCGGCGGCAACGAAAACCAAGTGAGTATTCATGTATGTTTATCCATGTCGAAGTGTGTTCTTTTTTGCATATTTATTCTGACACTAGTACAACAGGCGGCTATCCAGATTTTTTCATGATATACAGGTCACAAATCCGAATTTGATGGAAGACGTGATTCAGTGTCTGGGTATTGACGTCCAGGACGAGCCTTACTTAATAAGGAGAGTGAAAAACGCAGTTGAGGATAGCTACTTTCGGATGAAGCATGAGGGAGCACGGTTTATCACCATAGACAACGTGATAAACGTGCAGACACTAATCGTGCAACTGGAACTCGATAGAGTCAAGTTTCTTAGAAAAATATCGCCGTCGGGCCTACTCTACTGCATCGAATGCGAGACGGCTCTAGCTGACGTAATTCCTATAGATACATAGAATTTTTGTACATATTTCTTGTGATGATGCACCACGAACAGGTTTAGGGTGTCAAATTTGATTGATATGGCTGCACTAGATTGTGAGTTTGTTCTCAGAATGATCTGTTGCAATTATGTCAGCACCGCATCATGGTACCTATAATACTTTCATAACACTTGTTGCCTGCTTCTCCGAGATTTCTCCTTCTATGTACCCACTTCAGGTTGCCTGCGCCGCTTGCCATGATGTGTTTTGCAACAATTGCATGGTAGCGACGCACTCAACAGGGCATCGTATGGATCATCCAGCGGTGTTTATCGAGCAATGTGTCTGCTCAGAATGCGAGCAACGTGCTGCCCTAGTCCGGTGTCAAGACTGCGTAGATCTCTTCTGCTACGACTGCTTCAAAAACACACACCGGTACGGTAAACGAAGCAAGCACTGCGTTAGAATACCATACACGACCTTCTGCTACGAGTGCGACGAAAAAGAAGCACAGTAATGAATACTTATGTACAACTATTTTGATTTTTTAGCATTATTCATGTATGTGTCTGTTTCGTCTCTGAATGAAATATTGTTCTTTGTACCTGGCGAGGTCACGGAAAAACTGCAGCGGGGAACTACAATGTAGCTAGGGACACATTCTCAGCTCTTGTGTTTTCACACTGGTTTCTTCATACTGAGAATTCAGTTCAAATCAAAATGAATCTCAAACTCAACTTCAGCTACATCTGCATGGAGTGCGAGGATATGCTGTGTTTGACGTGCAATACGCGTATGCATTCAAAGGGCGCGAGACAGAATCACTCGCTCTACGGCTTACGCAAAGCTGCCTATAGTAAAAAGCTCTTCGCAAATAACCTGGACCGGGTTATGATGATAGTGCAGAAAGACCGAGACATGGCTCTGCCTTTGAGCCCATGGTTCATATTCTACGATGAGGCGAAGGCACCCTATTGGTACCTAAGTACTTCTAGGATGAGTTTATACTATTTATACCTACATATTTCCACTATACACCAACTCGCTGAAGAAGTTTCAACTTTGTTTCATATGGTCATGGAAAACTAATTTGCTACCACTGGTATCTTTACTTCCCAAACAGGTATAACTTCCAGACCAGAGAGCGAGTACGGGCGAACCCGTCGAACTTGATAGATCCACCAGAGAGCACGGATCCAGCGACAGCGTCGGCTGATCAGCAGACCGATATGAAGCTGCCAGGTGCGACAGACTTGCTGTCGACGCATAGCGCCATCAAAGCCTCTGAAGGGGCGATATTCGACGTGCCACCGCCACTACACATCAAATTCGCGTCGCCGTCCGTGGTGCAACCCAACAAATTCCAGAACACCGCAGTGGAAGAATTCAAATACGAAATTCAAAGGAGTATGGGTGGACTCTAGAAGTAGTGGGTTTGGTGATAAAACGTCTTTGTTGTTACAATTACTACATCTTCTTCTTCCACCACTAGTCATGGTGCAGCAACTGCAGGCAAGAACAACAAAACGTTTTCCCGTGGAGGCGGAAACTGTCGTTGGGCGAGCTGCCTCTACTTCATTTCCGGCGGTGATATAGAAGTAGATGAAGATAGCGATAATGATTTGTAGTCGGATCATCATCATCTGCACCAGTGCTCTGCAGCAAAAACAAAGACATTGAAATTAAGTTTAGCACATCAATTCTGATTGGTAGGTGCATCTTAAAGCTGAAGGTGTACCCATCATTCTAGTTGATGCTGCATTATGCCTACGTGGAATGGAATAGCTACCGCAACCAATTCTAAATCGTTTGAGATACTTAAGTGATTTATCCATTTTATACTATCCTTAATTCACAACGTTCGAAACTTAGTGAAGATTCTATATCATGATATCTGTCGTAGGCGTTAGTTAGCGTTCTCGTACTAGATCGAAGATTACCGTATCGCTTCAGCAATGAATTTGTTAGATTGTGTGTTGGAAGATGATTCGCAGATAGGAGGGGAACCATGCTGGTCTGTACCCGGCTCTCGTGATGGGGTGTGCTGTGAGTCTTTACTTGTTATGCAATTTGGCAAGGGTCGAAATCGCTAATGTAAATGTCAATGCGATGCAGACCAGCGTGGTTGCTTCGTAGGGGAAGGTATAGGTCCTATCCTCTATTCCACTGACATTGTAATTTGAGAATATACTAAAAGCTGATGATCTATCACAAAAAGAATGTAGTTAGTTGTACTTAGCAACGAAAATCATTTCCAATTCCATACAAGAGAAACTTGACGGTACTGCTGTTTTCCTAATAGATTCGTAATGGAGGTCTCCCTCGCATGCAGCTCTTGTGGCGGTGTATGCATGCTGTATGCTATGATCGTCGGTGCTTTTATCCACTATGAAGTTGATTAAAGATGAACAGTGCATGATATGTCAGCAACGAAATACAATGAACTAGTGAACTAGAATTGGAGGAATTCATTTTCTACGCTAGCAAAGAGATAATGAAGCTGCACTTGGTGGAGATTGATTCTATAGCCGACGTACATCCAAAAAATGAATGCTGATTAGAAAAAACGTGACTATAAAAGTTGGCTGACGAACAAGAGATACTCATGATCTACAAGAAGCTGCGCCGATTGCAGTACTGGAGTCAAGCGAAGACAGAGGGTGTGGTTGATTTATTCTGGTCGAGCGATCGAGTCGGACTCGGACTTTTAGCATGATACCCACATTATCGAAGAACGACCGAGATAGTTACGCAGGTACATGCATTCGTTCCTTCTCGTCGGTCTTCTCGGTAGAGAAACGTTTTCGCGTCCAGAGAAACAGTAGTTTAACGAACTACCATTTCTGGTGAGTGAATCCATCGGAGAAAGTAGTGAGTCCTCTGAACATGAGGTGTCCGTGGTTCCCGCCGACACACAAAAAACACATGAAAATTGTTCTTAGTAGCATATTCTTCTTGTTTTTCTCGGTAGATGAGTATAAGTCCAACTTAAACTTCTACAGCATCAGAAACTGAAGGAAATTCGTGTTATAATCTTCCTTTATAGCACTCATATGTAGCTAGAAGAAATGCAGCCTCATATGAACTTTAACGGTGCTGCTCCCGGCAGCATTGATTTTATCCCTAACGTTGCTGGTGGCGTACAACCCGGGCTCGGGCCTGGTGCATCTACTAGCGGACTTCCAGCTAGGTTTGCTGGATTAAACGGAGGAGCTGTTCCCAGTCAGCCGCCAGCGGCTGCAGCTGCATTTCCGGGCGGTGGAGTACTATCGCAAGCAGGCGGGCTCCCAGCCGGCTTGTTGCAAGCTTCTGGTGGTGGCCTCGTTCCACCAGCATCCGGAGGAGGTCTAGCAAGACCTGCTGAACCAGGTAGACCTCCGATAAATTATCAACACCTTTATGGCAGTGGAGGTGCTGCGGGAGGTCGAGGAGCAGGAGCTGGCGTTGGACTCGTTGGAGTCCCTACAGGCTTGACAGCGCCAAGTGGCTTAGTCGGAGGTGTGCCAGCGGCTGGGCTTCTAGGTTCTGCCGGACTAATACCGGGAATGATGACGGGAAGAAACAACGGCCTCGCACCAACAGGATTGGAGTCTATGGCAGACCCAGCAATAAACCCAGGACTCTACGAAAACCACCAGTTGCTCAGCAGCGCACGGCAAATCAGCTTTGCGGCAACGGAGCTCACATTTTATCAAAATCTTCACTCGATGGTGCAAGGTGCAGATCCAATTTCGGGAGAAATTCAGGTTCATCCTATTCCAGATTTACATTTTGTTTATACTTACTTGATAGATGCTGGTGGCACGTGGAAAAATTGCAATCTTCGCTGTTGGCCCTCACTTTTAACTGAATACTATTCCATGATCATCATCGAGATCGTACTCAACCACTATCCTCATGATTTATTTCAAATCTAGGGTGGTGATGGCGCCGCATTCCTTGCAAAGAGTGGCCTGCCAAAAAGTATGTTGCATCAGATCTGGCAACTAGCCGATATCAACGAAACAGGGAAGCTGAATGTAGAAGAATTCTACATCGCTTTGAGGCTAGTGGCTCATGCACAGAACCTCGGTTTGGTGCACCCAGAATTGATTCATACGGTACCTGATTAAAGATATACTATATGGGATGAAAGAAAAAATGCTATTTATACTTTGTCCGCGACATTTTGGTTGCTTGCGGTACTATGATGGTGGGATGAAGACCGCCTTTCTTCGCCTTCGTTTTTCTATTCGATGCATAATTCAAACCTGGCAGAACTACAAGGTTCCTTATTACGTGGCTTATGCAACAACAACGAGTGATTCTTCTTGTTGAGGCCGAAAAATTATCTTGGTCTCCAAATCTCACAGGAGCCGCAAACACTTCCGAGCTTCGAAGGTCTAGGCCCACGGAGGTCTGTGTCGGAGTGCTCAGGTATATTATCATGATCATTTAATTTTCGAAATAAATGATGATGCTAATTACAATTCTTGTTTGTTTGTATTGATGCGCTCCAGGCAACGCGCACGATCTCGCCGGATTTCTTTGCGCTAATCGCAATTCTTACGTCAGCTGCAATCGTTCTTCGGCAGCATGTATTTCGAACTTCTTTAAGTCTATCTTTTTTCAATCTCATCGATCCTGTGACTGTGTGACCACATGACGACTTCTAGGCCGTGCTAATTCAACAACAGACCCCGACACAGCGAATACTAGTGTAGTCGCCGCTGGCGAGGGCGAACTAGATGTGCTGGGGACGAACATCGATCCTCAAAAAATTCTTGAGAGTAGCGCGAGGCGTGAGGAGCAGCACGACTTTCTCGCAAAGGCACAGCACAGCATGAATTTTAACGTTACTGAGCAGACGTTGTACCAGAAAATATTCGAAACTCTGGACCCAGAGAATGGAGAGATCACCGGCAGCAACAAAAAGGTATCCGAGTTCTTGGAGTCGAGTGGAATTCCAAGGCACATTCTTCACGAACTCTGGGCCACAGCGGACGAGGAAGGGACGGGCAAGCTGAATAGGCTGCAGACCTTCATCTTGTTGCGGCTCATTGCCCATTCGCAGGCTGTGGAGAATGGCATGGTCGATTTTCTTGAGTTTCGTCTTTGTTTAGCAATCTAATATCGGATGGTATAAGCTGTTCACCATGTAAGTTATACGAGTGCTGTTCTAAACGTGCGTGTATTTAGTCGTCTCTATAAGTATAATCTATCTTCAATTTGTCTCCGCCGGTGCAATTCTACACACAAATCATACTCATAGCTGTATCACAAATACCCCCACAGCCGTCACCGGATGTGCAGTTTGTGGAGCCCCCGTCGTTGCCGCTATTCGATCCTAGCACTGTCCTGGGACTAGGGACAGCAATATCGGCACCGAGTTTGCAACGCGCTGGAGCTTTTTCTAAGGCCAGAGTATTTTTAGTATGTGAAGCTTCGGACGAAGAAATAGATATAGAGAGTGCGAGGAGAACTACAATAAAACATTCAGTTTCATTTTGATGGTCCTCATCAGGATACATTAGGTAAGGAAAATTCACTTATGCTAACATAGGTTTGATTTAGTTTTTGGTTTGGCTTGCCTCTAGCTCTAACTTTGACTGTGAACCGATGACAAAGAAAGATAAGAAGAAATATGCAGCCATCTTCGCAAAGACTGACGAGAACAGCGATGGTTTTGTCGAGGGTGACGAAGCAAAGCTGCTTATGCAAAGATCAAAACTTCCGAACGAATTTCTAGCGTTGACATGGCAGCTCTCTGACCACGACAACGATGGAAGGTACTATCATGGTGTAGAAATCGAGGCGCGTTTTGTTTCATCCAATTCAAATGGATTTCCTTTCCGTGCTCCTGCTCCTCGCGTTACTGTTAGTGAACTGAAAGTCGTTTGCAGTGTCGAGTAGAATTGTGAGGTCCTGTTTTTCGTTTCTCATTCTCCCTCAGCGCGTGATGCACCTCACCGAGTTCATGTAAGTACAAGACAACTAGGAGATCTCCTCATTAACCCGGACTTCTCCAGATTGAACTTGGCAGAATTTCTCGTGGCGATGCATTTGATCACGCGATGTAAAAAGGGAGACTTTCGGCCAGAGGAATTGGCCGACTTGCCTTCAATTGAAGATGTCATGCCCGCGCACTTGGAGACTATATTAACAACTGACAGTGATGTAATCGCCAGCGAGATTTTCGGCAAGAATCTGGACACGGAGCAGGTGACTCCATCGTCATCGGTCGCGGTGAACCAGCCCTCACTTGACGGGGCGGCGCTGCCGACAACGCCAGGCGCATTAACTCCGCAGCTGGAGTCCCTCGTAGCTCGGAGTCCAGAGATATCCTACTTGCAGGCTGCCGCGGCAAACGCTGGCACGGTTCCCACACCCCAGAATCAGCGGTCTGCGGCCCAAGGTTTGCCTACGACTTCGAATCCAGCGGTCGTGGCAGGTGTAGCAGGCTCAGCGGCATCTGCGAGTGCGTCCGCACCTTTTTCGAACATCATAGCTGGTGTCGGACCGGCGTCTTCGAGCAGAGCGTCACCGAAGGGAAGCAGCAGGGTCGCTTTTCTAGGCTCCTCTGGTGCGGCAGCCTCGGCGAAGCAAGTGACTCCACCGTCATTTGTGGACCAGAGAGCGCCTCCTTCTGGCATAGCGTCAGCGGCTGGCCTCCCACCGGAAACGGGGAAAGATCCTAACCTGCCAAGCAGCATCGCTTCAACCGGCGCCCGCTCAGCAGGCCTCGAACGATTACCGCGCTTCGGTGCAGGCACAGGACCAGAGGAAACGGTGTCTGCCACCTACTTAGAGGACATTGCCGAAGCGGACAAACGGCTGGCGCGACGGGCACAACAGGAGGTTGACGCAATGTTACGGCCATTACTTATTTTACTTAGAGTTCTAGCCTTACTCACGTCGGGGATTATCCGACTTTGCTCGTGAGGCAGTTGTAAAAGATCATGATCGTGTAGCTAATGCCTAAGAAATTTTCTTTTCCATGTTGCATTCAAAGGACTCTAGGTCTCGACTCACTAATCAGTGAAGAAACGTTGCGAACTTTGAACGATAAATTCGAGATGTTGGAGAGGGACGTGCGAAGTGCGCAACGCGAGATCGAACGCAAATCAGAGCAGATAGCAGAGCGAGAACGCGAAAAGGGCTTTCTGAAGCAACGTCTCAACACCCTTGTGGAAGAAAGAAGAGCCCTGACAGTGTCAGCATTCAGCGCGAGTAGCACTAGCAGAAAGGTAATCGTTGTTCAGATATAAAATTTCGATCTGAGATTCTTAGATCTAAGCCCTTCTGAACCCGTAAAGGTAAAGGATCTCCTGGGTACAAGACAGCATTATTTTTATACGAAAGTGTGGAGGCGAGCAAGAGTAGTACGAATGTTTATGCGTTGATTTTGTCATCAGTCATGCATTGCCATTCTCGCTGTCATGGCAGGGTTATTTCGCGGACGAAACCGCTTACCTGGAGGAAGCCATTCAAGGGCAGGTGTACTATTTAGAGAATGCAAAGGAGGCCAATGTCATGCTTGAGAAGCAGTTTCACCAGGCAGATGCGCACTTAGAGCAGTTGGAGAGGCAGCGGCGGGAACTCGAGAAGGAATCCACAATGGAGAAGGAAGCGCTAAAAAGAGAAGAGCGTGAAAACAGTACGTTGAAGATAACGTTGGACACTCTCCAGCGGAAAATTAGTGTAGTGAATACCAATTTGGCCCTGCAGCAAGCTGAAGGCAGCGGAGCGGGGGCGATTCTGACGACAGTGCCGAACTTGGGCGCGCAGCGTTTTCCCGTTCCGTCGTCTTCTGGTAATATAGGAAGCGGCGGATTTTCTTCGGGGGAATTCGAAGCCTCTAGAGCTGCGGCCGCAGGCTTTGGTGCAGAGAGTGCCGCAAGCATTAGACCTCCTCCTTCTACGTCTGCAGCAGGCGGGGTCGGATCTGGTGCGGACTTCGGACCAGGCGCAGGGAGTAGTCGGAAAGAGGCTTCCGAAGAACTCGCTGCGATGGGCGGGCACTCTTGGTCAGGCTTTCTCATCGGAGACAAGACTGAATCAGGGGTTAAGGAGCAGCCCACAACTGGTGCAGCAAAGCCACGGTCGGTGCTACCGCGTGTATTCGAGCGCGAAGGTGTTTGATGAAATGTCTACAAAACTCTCCACAAGTTCATAGTTTTTCCAATCGCATTATATTTATAATACGACCTTTCCATCAAGAACAAGTTGATACTTTCGAATCGTACACATGTTGGCGGCAACGCCGCCGACCAAGGGAATCACAAGCATGTTTAAGAAAAGAATTCTTAGAAGGCTTAGCTATAATTTGTTTTTTTTTTGAATTTGATCCCCTTTGTTTCGTTGAGTAGAGAGCAAAATAACGCGAATAGATACACTATGTTTAATAATGGAAACACTTTATTATGAACTAGTCGGAAGGATAGATACTACGCTTCAGATCATTCTTGATATCGTAGTTGAAGATATTGTCAAATATTGCAAGGTCAGCGTAAACGTAATGAACAAAAAACGACAGAGTCGCTAAATTTTTGTATTCTTTTTTGCGACACGTCAACGCAAAGAAAGTGCGAATGAAGCTCTGTTGAGGCTTCTGCTAGTATATCTCCACAGTCAATAGTCCGCATTGAATGCGACGAGTTTGGAGTGTAAACATTCAAATCTACATAGTCGAGAGTGTGACCACGCTAATGCGAGAGTCTGTCGTCAGGTAAAAGACCGATGGTCTGTAGGCTGAGAGTAGTACAATATAGTCTGATACTAGGAGCACGTACAGAGACTTGACGAGACATTGCCATTGAACTGAGATCTGTCGGAGACAAAAAAAGTCTGTTCAAGAGACCACTGGAGAGCAAGTGAATCGCCATCGCATATTCTGTGGAGAAGTCATGGGTCTGTGAATACTGAGTCTGGTTGTTGAGAGGAGAGTCGTCTCCATGCGTCGAATATGAAATTATAACATTTGTCGAATTTAGCACAACGCTTTCCCTATCATCTCCGTCGATTCATCCCGTGATTCTGGAAGAACGTGCTGTTCATGCATTGATTGATGAATAAAATTAAACTTTCTCAACATGATACAGGACCCTTTTTCTTTCCGCTTATATATGTATTGTTCCCCCTCAATTATCTCCATGTCATCCAAGCACGCCCCCATACATATGATATTTCTGGTGACAAATGTTCATATTGTGACTTTTTTAGCTGTGTAGGGTCCTATCCATGTCAAACTTATTCTCATTTTCATTTTCGATTCGGAACATAAAGATACGAAGCTGATTATCCTATCAATCGTTGAGCACTCAAATAGATACAAATGGTAGCATGCTAGAATGATTTCTACTAGTCTGCTTATTCGTCCATCGTTGTAGTTGCATCATCTGTATTCCTTCGTCTCTGCTAGTTGGTTGGCAGAAGAGCAAGCGCGTCTTCCTAGAGGTCATCTTCGTACTATAAGGTTATTTAGGTTTGATGTTGTATTAGGAAGAAAACAACCGAGAAGATGAAGGTGAGACAAGGGAGGAGCGGCATCGTCCACAAGGACCCATGTGCCATGTGTGGCGAGCCCCTCAAAGACAAGACAGAGGAGAAGCTAGTCTCCAGGACGAACAACATTCTCATGGGAATCCTTCGCTATTACAGCAGGTTATACTATGGGGTCGACGATTGCACAAACATGAGTGAAGGTATTTCTACGGATATTCTTTTGATAATATCTAACATATCAAGTTAGAAGTACTGGAGGAAGCCTTATGAAATGCGATACTGCTTTATGGTTCTCGTCGTGCATTGACTTGATTCTAGTACTAGTTCACCAACAAATCTTGCAAAAATCTTCATCGATGTTGATTTCCGTCGATTCCATCAGAGTTAGTTACAACAAACCACTTCAGTTACTATCGAATTGAAGTCGAATGCCTCATCAAGTGACGATGACGAGGACCGAAAAGAGTTCCAGGAGTATGTCGACTCCGATGATGGAAAGGAAGGCTGGAAAGAACCTCTGGGAAAGGAAGGATACCGATACTGGAAGATGTTCCTCATATTCGCCTGCACCTGCTTTGGCATTGGAGCAACAATGCTAGCCTTAGACGTACTCTTACAAAAATACCACGTAGCTTCATTGATTTCCTTTTATTTTTGATGAAACCTAGATTAGAAGAGGTTGACCCGAGATGAACAACTAATTTCTTTAAACGTAGGTTCAACAGATGTGTAGCAAGTACAATTGTACGAGGGAAGGAGGTTTGTATCTGAATCTCAATGCATGTAATGATTGTGAGTAATTCACATTATTTTGAAAATTCAGCTATCAAAAGCGATACCGGACAAGACCGGCGGAGGAGGTGGTGGTGGTGGCGGCGGCGGAGAAGCAGCACCAGCAGCGGCAAAAGCAGCAGCATCGTTTGTAGAAACGGCATTGCCAAGCAATAGCGGAACCGCGAAAGAGCAGGCCGAAAAAGAGCAAGTGGTGGTCTAACTCATTACGAGAAAACTAGGGTAAGATTAGTTTTGTCGGAGAAGAAGATAACGTCGAATGAAAACGAATCGTTGTATCTTCTTCTACTTCAAATCATGAGTTCTCGTCGGAAAAATTAGCGCCGCCACCGCATTGCTTCGGTGGTACATGATAATGCAAACAACACAGTGAATCAGCACGACGCTTTTAGCCAGTTCTGTATTCAAAATTGAAAAATTACAATTGAGTTGAGACGTCTGCCTGCAGAATGTCAATGTCTATTTTGATAGCATAAGCATATAATTAACACATTCATACATACTAGAATCCACTTACATTCTTCATATTCGAATCTACTCCATGTTGAATAGCAATCATTTATGTACTAATGGAAAGCACAGCACTCATTGAGCCGAAATTACTATACAACCAGGCTGGTCTAGATAGGATTACATACATGCTAGCAAAAGGCAATTCGTCTGAAATTGAATCATATATAGGCCGTGCGTAGCACGTCGTGTTGCTAATGCCTTATTGGAATTGAAATCGTATATTCTATCGATGAGATGAACATGAAAGCTGACATCTATGTTCTTGAAATATTCGATCTGTTACCGATGAATCGTGACCATGAATATCATGGCATGCTTGTGTATAGTCCTATCTTCTTAAGCTACTCAGAGGTACTCGACATACTAGTAGAACGCGCAAGATCTTGGATGAGGATGAGCGGCTTCACCAGCCGAGGGCGTGCTGTAATGTGCCGAGCAAGAACATTAAAGAATGCAATAGTCCCCGTGATCCACCTGTACATAACAAGGGAAAGCATTTCTTCTTCGTATGGCCGTCCAAAATACAGTCGTCTAAAAGGCAAAAAGAATATCGATATGTGACAAAATAAATTAATGGACCACGACACGGATGAATCAAAATGCATGAGTGAATGAACAAGCAGGCATAATGACAGATCGAGTTTTCTTGTGTCTTGCTCGAGGTACGAGATTGGTGCTCAAGTAATCCGGTAAAAAAATCTAAAAGAAGAGGTGTTCAAGATTAGTTGGCAGAAGTCGTCAGGGAAATCGAAATCGGAAGCACCCTTTCCAATCGATTCAAATCATCACAGAGCGAATGTGAATCCGTATCCGAAAAACGAGCGTTTACTTCTGATCCGCCAATGAGATGTGTTGAAATTCCTGCGAAAAACAATCGAACTTGATCCACGATCATGGCCTTTTCTTGCATGCAGGTGGAAGGTCTTTTTGTTTTATACCGACTCTGATTTACGAATCATGAATTAACATTATATGTAGATGGTTGCATGGTCAAGAGGGACTTGAGCTTGCTTCCCTATTGAAGAAAATCGGAGAACAGGGGGTGCCGGAGAACGGCAAGTTGAGCTAAAGGAATCTACAATCAGGTTCTCCTTAAAAATGAACTGGAAGGAGTACTGCACTGGAAATCAACATGATGGTGCAGAAGGTGAAGAATAAGAACAATAGAAATGATCATTGTGGGCAACACGCTTGCTGAAGATCTACGCTTTTCGGCCTCATTCCGCTCATCATAATTTCTATAATCCCAACAGGTAGAGAACATTCGTTGGATGTCACAAGGCATGATTTCAATAGTTCACATTTTTGTCCGGAGAAGACAGAAGTTAGAAATAGCAGAGGGCGCTCCTCTCCAACACACATGATGAGGACAGCTTTCTGAGGTTTTCTCAGACGCTGTAATGACTAGGTAGGATTGTAACGAAAGAGTTGAAAACAGGCGTAACTACCTAAGCGACTTCTGAGTATGAGAACAAGCAATTATCATGTACACAAGCTATTCTGTGTTTCGTACTACTACGTACTAGAGAAAAGCGAAATCATTCTTGTTCCCTATGTACTCGCTGCCTGGACTTGGAGGTCGTTGTTTCTTCGTCTTCGCACTGGCCGCTGCTAAGACAGTAATCTGCCGCCACTCCACGAACTTGAGTCTGTATCGTGGTCGGTCGTTCACTACGAGAGATACTATCGAGCAGGATGACGAGTCGCAGCAGTGGTGGTAGCGCCGCGGAGACGGCTAAAAACGGGTCAAGAAGCGGCAGTGGGGGAGCAAACAAGGAGTATCGGATCCTCGACCATTTCTCACAGAAGCTTCCGATTCCGAACACTGCACCAGCAGGAGCGACAGTGGGTGGAGCAGCAGATTCCGGCACAGTGAGCACTGCAGCGTCGGGTGGTGGGGCTTCGGCCGCGTCCTCAACAGGTGCTGCTCTTGCACCTGCGGAGGAGGGACAACAGCAGACTCGCCAAGACCAGAGCAAGAATGAAGGAAGTAATCTGGCTGCGGAAGCACGCGACAGGCTACAACACTTTGACGAGCAAGTGAAGAGACTTACCCAGACTGGAGATTTCCTAGCGAGATTTGAAGACTTTGGTCTCGGTGCAGCGGACCACATAAAATGGATTGAGGAGGAACTCTTGAAGGGCTCGCCATTTTTTGGACTGGACTGCAGCTCAACGGGAGCTGGGAAAAGTGGCACGACTAGTACTAGCGGAAAACGCAGCACACAGAGCAAGTGGAGGGACTATCCTCCAAGTGAACAGAAAGACCTACCGCCAGACTATCTCGACGCCAAATCTCTAAACCTGTCGGGGCATCCGTTTCACATGCTCACACAGCGCCTATTCAAAACTTCCGCTTTCACGTGGAATCCCCACTGCGTCGAGGTAGTGGATTGGTACGTGCAGCACTACCATCTGTTTGCTATCGCGGATGAGGAGCATGGTGATATGACTGTGAGTGGGCCAGTAGGACGCGGAGCCGGAGGAGATAAAGTAGAGCAAGGCGTAGCAAAACGCAAGAGCAGTAGGAATTTCCGCTCACCGCAAGACAGTCGGGGCCAAACCTTGCTTTTCTTTGCGTGTCGTCACGCCTCCCTAGCTGTAGTGCGGCTCCTCATAGAGAAATACGGCGCGCGATTGGACGAGTGGGATACGCAGTGGGTTTTGCTGCCTCTTGGAACTCACGCAAGGTTACGGGTAGTCGCTCATTAGCTCGTGTCGAGTATGCTTAGTGGATCCCCTTCCTTTTTTTTAACGTGAGAAACAGAAAGGAAATCCACCCAGCCACGAATAATGATCGACTAGTTTTAAGCATGGTTCCCTTTGACAGAAATCCGATACACTACGCATTTCGAAACTCTGAATTCGGAGCACGTCTCATCCCATACTTACTGTCTCGTGCAGTGGAGCATAAAAAGCGGACTGGAGTAAACCTCCTCTATTTATGGCAGACTTGGGCATGCCTTTCTTTAAAACGCAGTTCATCAGAGATCATCATTTTGACTAGCGCCCTTCATTGAGAGGTTCAAGTCATCGTCATGAGCTAGGTATCTAAGTACTTAATTCTAGCTGATGTTGATGATCATGGCATCCTTGGGTTTTCCTTAGTTCTAGATCTAGACCTACCGATCACACTAGCTGTCGCCTATTTATTGTCCTCGCTTTCATTTTGCGATAGTTCGGGAGAGATGAGCTTCTTCCTTCTTGCGCTGGCAGAGGGGGACAACTTGCTGGACCACGTTGGGAATAAAAAAGGCCCGCAACTTAGCAGGTTTCCAGATTTTTACAGCCTGTTGCATTTCTTCGGGCGTTTTTCTGTCGTACCCACGTCCTCAATTGGTGCCGCGAGTGCTCCTGCGGATCATCCAACAAAGAGGTTGTTGGATGCCGAGCAGGCCAACTTCCGAAAACTTGCGGGAATACTGTCTGAACAAGAGGCACCATCTTCCATCGGATATAGCGCCAGCACCGTTAGTAAAGCAGGGAATAGCGTCGCAAAAGGGTCAGCCGTGGACAGTGGTGCCGCGTCAGGGGTTGCTTCTCCAGAAGAGGCTTCCTCGGGAAAGCAGAATAAACAGCAAAACGCATCTTCCCGATCAAGCAGCAAGACCACGGCTGCAGCAAAAGCTAAAGCGAGGGCTGCTGCGGCAAAAGCGAAAGCAGCTGCAGCGAAGAGCAAGGCCGCAGCGAGCAAAGCGAAGGCAAAGCAGCCCGTTCGCAAAAACCGCGGGGACAGTAAAGTGGCCGGTAAGAGCGGAGATGGACCGATTTCCAGCAGAAAGGCTTCATCACACTCCTCTATAGACCTTGATGACCAAGATGACGAGAGTGCAATCATGGATGTGGATGTTGACTCAGCAGTCGAAGCAGACGAGGATGAAGATGGCGCTGTAAGGGTTGACGAAGCATTTCTTAGGTTGGAAGAACGTTATGAGGAAGCTCGTGTTGAGCAAGAGGGGGACATCTTTTTTGAGGAATTGCTGCGGCCCATGATTGAGCGGGACCTGCAACAAATTCTGCAACGGCTTCGCGAAATTGCAGTACGGGGATCCTTTCCAGGCGGCACCATAAGCGCCACGGTGCAACACTTACTGAACGGCGCTGGCGCTGGTACGATTACCTCGGGGGGACCAGGAGCTTCTCCTCCTCTTTCCTCAGCCTCAGCCTCCCCCTGTCCCCGACCCGCTCTCGAGGCTGCACATTTGCGAGTGCTTTTCTCTATGCTTATCCAGGCAGAGGTTGCGCCACCTGCTAGAGGGGACAAGACTCGTCTTTTCTACCCTGAGCATGATTTTGATGCGGATAATGAGGAGCAGAATTCGTCGATCAGGCAATATGGCGGCCGCGCCACTAGTCGCGGAGGCACAACCCCTAGTGGTACAACAACTGCGACTGCTTCCCCACCTGCTTCTTATACTGCGTACCCTTCGCTTTATTACGAACCGTTTGCTGAAGAAGCAAAGAAGCTCTGGAGGCAAATTACTCACCCCACTCGCTCCTTGGGTGGTGGGTTCGTGCAACACTGCGCCGTAGACCCTGCCGAACTTGCTAAGCTCGACGCTGTTTGTGCGGCGCGGGTGTCCGTGTTTCGCGCCAGCGCGCGTCAGATCAGGATGTCTGCTCGTGGTGCAGAAACCAAAGACACAACAACTGCAGATAATGCATCAACAGGAGAAGGTGTAGTGAACAATATGGTGTCTTCAGCAAGAGCTAGGACAGGTGCTAGTAAGAAGACTGAGCCAGGCCCAAACCATACGAATACAACTTCTACTAGTACCAAACATCTTCATCAAACATCTTCATCAGGGGCAACTGCAACAATTGCACCACGCACGGGAACCTACGTGAGGCAAGCTGCGCCATCATTGGAAATCCCCGTTTCTTGCGTGGAAAGCGTTGCCGGGCGAGGACAGCCCCTCATGCCGAAAGGCAGGTTTCAGTGGACCAACAAGTTTTTCCTGGACACGCACTACACGTCCAGCACACGTCATTTGATCAGTTTTATCTGTCGCCGACTTCTGCAGAAGTTTGGCGTCACCAAAGACACTGTCATCGACATCTTTCCAAAGGAGGAACGTCCGGAAAACGGGGCGAGTCTAAATGTCTTGGCTGAATTTACTCGCGTGCGTTATGCCATGTACGATTTTCGCTATTCCACTACACAATCTACAACTTCCGCGAATCATGACGACTCGACGACTGCTGGCGCAAGTCGGGTGGTCGGTAGTTCGTCAAAATCAGCACCAGACGCTGGAGGTCCTGCTGGAGCATCTCCTGGGATAGATGCTAGTGGACTCGTCGGAACAAACTCTTCATCTGTTTGTACTGTGCAAAAGCAGATGCTGAATGCAGTAGACATGGCCACATCAGGTGCCACGACAACGGGGACAAGACCAAGCAGCGGAGCCTTAGCTGGGTTACGTAGTGCTGTAAAGCGTCGAGGAGTGGAACTATTCATCCACCACCCAGAGCAAGAGTGGTATCGAAACGTTCAGAAGGCCAGATTTTCTGCATTTCGATTTCCCGAATATGCTTCTCAAGGCTTAGGGTTCTCACTCGCGGATCCGCGCGATAAAGATCACCAAATAAAGGAAAGTCAGCGCTGGGACCGCTATCAAAAGCTCAAACTCGGTACTATAACTGCAAAGCCAAACCTCTTTTCTGATCTGGTAGAAACCATTCCACGAGTCGGGGGGATTGGATACTACAACTTGTAACCTCGTCACCACTCGGCTCACTTAAGTTCAGTTTTATTAAGTACCACCTCCTAGCTCTTCTTCTTTTTTGTTAATGGTATTGAGGGGGGTTGACTGCGTAGTCGTGGTTTTTTGTCAACATCATTACCTTACTTGATCAGAATTAGTGCTAGTCGTCTTCCTTCAAAGATTTGTACTTGTACGTCAAACAAATGTAATTTTGCATATGAATATATTCTTGCATAGAAATTATAATATCCGGAGTAGTGAAGTCAGACGTCTACAAATGAATTGTCTTCGCCCTCTACTTATTCAGATTATAATGCAGCCTTATACAAGCTGCCGTGTCTGTTCGTGTGTCGCTGGCAGCATCTTCATTGGATCATGGCGCATTTTCCTAGTCTGGATCCCGAATTCGAGTTCGGACTACCTCCATTTGCTCCGGATACTTCCAAATTGCGATTCACGGCTCTGCATTGGACAGCTTATTGCGCACTGGGGCGGCTGGATCCCGAGAAGTACATTGCGACAGCGGACCATCCGCAGTATTTGACGAGTTCAGCCGCAGCTAGTGCAGCCGCAGTAGCACAAGCACAACCTCCCGCTTCAACAAGCACCTCTAAAGCTGCCAGTACTGCAGTTGCAGCAGGATTAACTCAGGGAAACATCACAACTGCTTTACCTGACGTAGTTGCGTCTTCTACATTTGCTTCGCCTGTACTCGGCCCTGCTGGTGCACCTCGAGTGGCCGCTGGTGCCGCTGCTCCTTCCACTTTGGCTGCAGCCGCGTCGATGCGTCAAGCGCATCACCAGTCTCAGTCGCGGTCCGCAGAGCAGTTATATGCGCAGCACGCACATTTGCCTAAGCTGCAAGCGTTAGCTAGTGTGATGCATCCAGACACGCGGCAGTTATCTCTAGGTGGCGTTCGCGGTACCGCTTTAGGTTCGGCGATTAAACAAGCGAGCATGTACGACGAGGCGAGTCAAACAACTCCTCTCGCGGGTGGTTCGCCGGTTACGGCTTACCCTCCGTACAGCGCGATCGTGGCGTCTGTTGCTTACTTGCTGAGCCACTGCGGGGCGAACTGGGTTCTCCCGCTTACCGCTACATCGGGTACGCTCGCTGCCAAAGAACAGCTAGTGCCCTCTTTGAAAAACAGAGTCTATCAAGGGATTTTTGAGACGCTCTTTACGACTGACCTACCTAAGCGAGTCGAGAGGGTCAGAGGGGTCATGAACGCCTGGTTTCGCAGAGACGTGACGCAGCATTTGATCGCGGCTAGAACGCAACCGCCCGAGCTGCAAGAAGAAGACAAAAACTCGATGAAGCAAGAAGAGAAGGACATGCAACCGGAAGCGGAACCAATGCAAGTCGAGACACTTGAGGCCACTAGCAATAATTATGGTTCATCTACTTCCACATTAGACGCTGGCATTCTTGACGGCGCGGACGCGGCTATGATCTCAGTTGCGCCTCTTGCGGAGAGAATTGAGCATGCCCGTAAGCTTCTGGACACAGTTGTGGAGGAGCGACCTCTGGCACTGTCCAGAGCAAAGGGCACCTCTAGTGCCGCAGCGACATCGTCGACCACAGGAGGCAGAGGGGAAGCAGTCTTGGATGCGGCAGAGGTGGAGCGTGATCTGCGGAAGGGTTGGGAAGAGTGTGAAAAGGAGTTAAAGGCAACTGTGCGCAGCGTCTCACAAACGGATCCCGCTTTGCCAAAGACCGATGTTACGACGCTAGCGCGTATTGTCATCCCCGAGGACTCGTCCAATCTGCTCCACCTAGCTCTACGCTTGTGCGCTCGCGCGAGGGACGAACAGGTGGCTACGTTGTCGCAGAAAGTAGAAGGGCTTCTTCCGCTTCGTCAACAGCAACAGCAGGGCAACGCCGGGGAAGGTGCACTAGGAGCTCCAGCAGCTGATGGCGCAGGCTCGTCAGGAGGCAGCGAGCAACAGAGCGACATCATACTTCGAGAGGACGTTGCAACAACTCGGAGTTTGTTGAAGACCAAACTCGAAATCATCCGGGAAAACGCAGACAAGCGCTGCGCACACCTGCTTCGCTGGTTGATGTTTTCCCAAGATGTGGAAGTTTTTCGTTTGGAGCAGAACTTTTTCAAAAGTGCGTTTCACTTGGCCGCTGAATTTGGCCTACGACATTCACTGGAAGTACTGTGGCAGTTTGCGGGCACCGAAAAGGGCGCTCGGCAATTTTTGAGACTGCGATCCTGCGTTCCTCCCTTCCCACTCAGCATTCCTCTCCAAATGGTCAGCATGTTGTCCTCCAAGTCCTCGAACAGGGTGGCTGGAAGTGCTTCTTCGACTACTTTGGCACCAACAGACGCGATAGGTCCTCCAGGTGGCACCAGTGTGGGCGTTTCACATTTAGACCAAGGGGGTTCTGGAGGAGCAGGAGCACGCGTTGAGGATGCAAGACCCAAGAATGGTCTTGTACCCGCACTTGGCGGAGGTTCGGCCGTTCCCGTGTCGATGGTTAGCTCTCCATTGGGCAGTCCTCGTCCGCCTGCAGAGTCGACCAACCGGAAGAGCGGTCGCGGAGGAGAGACGAAGGGCCAACCACGAGCAACTCTGTCCCTACCGGGTTTGCGGGTACAAACCGCACAGCAGGCGCAGCTGTCATGGAAGGATACCAGAATAAGGGTCCTCAGCAAAACGCTGTCAGAGCTGCTGCAGAAAAACGCAACTTCTTCGGTTAGCACAGCGATAGAAAATGAGACGGAACTTCGCAGTCAAAATGATGGCCTCGGCGCGAAAGACCAGCACCAGTCAAAAATACCATCAACCGCCGCGAGCTCTTCTTCGGCATCACCCACCGCTGCACAGCGCTGGCTCGTAGACTTGGTCTACCGCAAAGGTGGCGCACCGTCGCAACAAAGCAACGTGTTCGATACTACCAGAGTGACGGCTTTGATTCTGGCCATCGAAAACAACCACGTGGAGTTGGTGCGTTTCCTGGTGGAAGCGTGCGGCGCAACGCTTCCAGGCGGAACGCCGGGCATGGTGTGGCCGCAAATTCTAGAGGACGCAGAGTTCGAGCTTGAAGCGATTCGGCAACGTACGCTCGTGGCAGCGAACTGCATCCTTCCTTCATACGTTGCGCGCGATACAGCAAGTTCAGGGCTACACCAATCACAACCGCTAGCAGTGCAAACCGGGAGCAGGTTCTCGGGAAATCGGAAGGGAGGTAAAGGAGGTTCACTTCTGGGCCGCGCAGCCACGGCAATTTCTACGGCTGTCGTGAGTAGTGGCGGTAGACAAAGAGGGGCACCAGGTGCCGCAGGCGGGAGTGGTGATCTTGCAAATTACGGCACAACGACAGCAAGCGGAGCGAGCCAGACCAGCGCGCTCGCGTCCGGATCCGCAGTTCGTGGGGGAAGTACTGTTAGCGGTGGAAGTGCGCGAAGCAAAAAGCAGCCTAAGGCAAAGAGTAAGAAGCGACCCCAGTCAGGGGTAGAGCCATTGACGAAACGAGCACGATTGTCTGCGCCGCCAGGTGAATCTACGCCGCCAGTCGCTGCGGGACCTGCTCCGACAGGACCTGCTCTGCACATGTTTGCACCACCGACATCCGGCGGCGGTGGTGGGTCGGCTGTTCCTCCAGTGGCAGTCGGTCCGCAACCTTTGTTGAAAATACCGCTACGTGCGGAGCGTAAACCAATCATTTTGCCGAACACAATCTTTCAGGCACTACAAACAGACGGGTCTGTGGAATGGTGGGCGAGAGATCAGGCAGGTCAGTACTATGTTCTGGATTCGAAAACGAAAAAGCCAACGAAGCTCGTAGCTTCCTCGGCCCCGGGTAATATCATAACCGCACCACCTGTCAAAAACTTTCCTATGTATGGTGCTGCAGGAGGAATGGCAGGTGGCGGTGCACTCGGGGGTAGCACACTAGTCGAACAAGCGGCGAACGCGGCCGGCGTGAATGAAAAATACCCGCTTCAGGCATCGCAACCGAAAAATTTGACCGCCGGGGAGCTGCTGACCCCAACGTCGGCATCTTCTTTGGCGCAACTCGCGTCCCATGCAGTGGCTGGACAACACCTCTTCGGGTTCGGGCAGCAGCTTTTCGATGCCGCGTCCGCGGCTCAGCAACGGGGTCCAGGCAAGAAGCTAAAATCGCAGACCCAGATGACACCGCAACGCCAACATCTCTTTCCCGATGGTGGTACCGGGCATCTTATCGGTGGCGATGTTCCGCCCATAGTAGACGTGTCGCAGATTGGAGGTTATTACCCGCTTTCGACGAAGCAAACGGACGCCTTAGAATGGACCGTGCGATTGGCCGAAGTCGTGGATGACCGCGAGGAGGACGCAGCACAACTAGATGGAGCAGTCGCATCAACTTCTTCTAGCACAACCTATGGAACCACATCTTCGACAACTAAACTAATAAGTGACAGAATGGCTCCAGGCTACAAACAGTATCAGATTGAATTTGTCGACCCCATGGACGACACAGTCGTTCTCCCGTACGGCAGCACTGAGTACGACAAGCTTTTGAATCACCTCGCAGAAAACTGCGACTGGCTCAATCTCTCGTGGCCAGCTGAGGCAGGCTACTCCAGCTCCGAGGAGGAGGAGGAAGACGGCCTTTTGGACAAGTTTGTCGACGAGAAGGATAGCGGTACAGGCAAAGACTTACTGGATCCTCTGACAAGTCTTGCAAAGGACAAAATGCTTCAGCATCACCTTTTACCCAAAACGACTGAGCACGAGCTTTCATCCGCAGATGCAGCGATACTTAATAAGCAGGGAGCTGGCGAAGGAGCGGATGCGGACCTGGACGTCTCAATGGAAGACACTTCGTGATTGATGAAGGGACGTTGGTTTTGAGGAACCTCTAGTCTAGTAGATCTTTGACCATTCATATCAAATTGCATGTTAATCAACTGATTCCAGCTGTACAACTACGTATTGGATGTAAGTAGACACAACTATAGCTGCAGCCACACAAGGACCAAGATATTTATTATATCTGACGATAATGAAAATGTGCTAGCTCTGCTTACATGAATTGATTGCTATTGCTTCTGCTTGGTACTAAAGAGTGCAATGAAACACACACACACACACACAAAGAGGCTGAGGCTTGATGCCTCAAAGAAATGTCCATGTAATTTCACATTTGTTTACTCCCGATTATTTACTCCCGCAAGACATCCATTATGAAGAACATGTCGCAAACCACATCGAACATATGATATTATTGTGTCAAGTTGTTGTTGTGCATGGCATCAGCGCATCGAAATCGTTGATTCACGCTTGCTACAACATCGACTGATCTTTGTCAGTACTAGCCTGAAAACGCAACAAACAGGTGGATTCATTCTGCGGAATGGAGCGCAACCGATCGGGCTGATGTTAGATGAAGGATTTCGCTGACCGCTCGGTGGCACGACAGACATCAAATTTGAAATTCAGAATCTGAGGATGGATATGCAGGAACTACGAGTCGGCCTCGGTACCAGGACTAGATTGTTGCGTATCTACACTCTTTTCTTGTGTAGTCGGTGATATACACCGTGCTACACTTTTTTACACAATGAATTTTACATGATCTGATGAGGGCTTACTTCAGTTGTCCGCGAAGAATTTTTTTGATTGATGATTGACGGAGAAATTCCTAGACCGAGATCGGTTCTCTTCTTATCGGCTCACAGCTCCTTCATCAACATGGATCGGTTTCATCGGTGACCTTTCAGCACAGACATCCTTGCGGATCCTCCGTATCTGCCCAACACTGTATCGCCATTTTTCCCTCTCTTCACTACTCTTAAACTTTTCGACTGTTCTTATGACGACTTCAGCAAAGTTTTAGAGGAAAATTCATTGTTATAGATGATTAAATTATCTAGGATCTTCAACATCGTTATTTCCAAAGAAATACTACAACGACTACAACTATTACCAGTAAGACTGACTAGTTCCTAAACTAACAGCTTGAACAACACTAGGATGGACGAGCTTCGACCAAGTGCAATGGAGGAGTATCCTCTTTTCGGACGAGAGGTTCGGGATCTGGAGGCCCCGCCCGATACTGCCTTCGAGATTACCGAGGAAGATCTGCGTGGTCTCACGTCAGTTACGAGGAGAGAATTTCTATTCGTCCTGCATGTCTTACATTTAAAGAAATTTCAATTTGACCAGTTTCAGTTATTTCTACTTCGTTTTTATCAATTAGATGAACTTCCCTCGTTTTATTCCCTTCAATAGAACATGCTTATCATTATTGTCATCGTTGTCCTGATGATCCTATGAAAATGTGGATGGGATTTATTTGATCATTATTTGCAGGTCGATTTGAAAAATGAAGATCAAGATTGAGATTGAGCATACTCATGCTGATGTACAACGAAGTTACTTAAGTATGTGAGCCTAAACTCTAAGGCCGCGGATCTGCGTGAAATCGATAACTTCGATTTCACGGAAGAGGATCTCCGTGCTATCAATGGTGGAAGCGCGGTTCCACTCCTCCTGAATCCACGTCGATCTGCAATAGCACAGCCTGGAACAACTGTTGACGTATCTTCAGTAGATCCCAAGAGAGCATCCTTTTCACAGACGAATGTAGCGCAAGAGGCGTCCGCCGCGCGTAGATCATCGCGCCCTCCGTCAACAAGAATCTCGACAGCGGCGGCTCCACGCATAAGTGAAGGAGCGAGGCAAGTACTAGCGTCGAACGAGCCTGCTGCATCACAACCGCGGGCTAAAAGTACGATAATCACCACGTCGTCACCACCGAAACAGCGAGAGGTCGCCCATCATCTGCCTTGTGCAGTCTGTGGAGAGCCGATTAAGGGGGCCGACGCCAACGAGGCTGCGCTCATCGCGCGAACAAGCGATGTACTTGTCGGTGTTCTCCAGTATTTCTCCCGCGTCTACTTCGGTGCTACGGATGTCACGGATATCGCACGAAAAGGCACGATGGACCAAGGTACCACTTACTTTCTTCATCATCTATCACTTTTTTTATTGATGCAAGAGGTGTTAGTAGTTTTCTTCATCGATCTATATTCTTAGCAGAGCAATCTCAGCAAGGGCATGTTGCATGTATCAGGGCGATAATCCGCGAGTACTCATCTTTAGGAAAAGATGTGACAACCAAGTCCTATACTTCCTTTGTTTTTCGACGGTCCTTAGCCTATGGAGATCAAGACTTTTCATTTTTGTTTCAGATGCATAGATTCTATGTTCACAATGTCCACCTGGAACGTATGACAACATGTTAAGGGATTTTCGACGACTAATTCTCAAATTACAGTGCAGTTAGAGTTCTCGGATTATGAAAGCGACGATGATGACGCGGAAGAACGAGACGATTTTCTTCATTACATCGATAGTGACGACGGCAAAGATGGCTGGAAACCCCCATTGGCGAGACAAAATTACAGTTGGTACACACTAGCGGGGGTGATGACCGGCACGGTCTTGCTTTTCGCAGTCACGTGGATCATCCTGGAGGTAATTACAATAATCATATACAACGTTGATCAAATTACTTCTAATATCAATCACTAATTCCAAATCCAATCTTTTTCCTTTTAGTAGGCGAATCAATAGGCTGTTGTTCAGGAGGTATTCACTCTTTTACTAAAAAAAAGTAGAGTGACAGTATCTATAGGTGCTAGAAGTTGCTTGGTTCATGAATTTATAAATATTGTATTGAATATAGAGAGAAGAACTAGAGCACAGACAACGTATATCTTTATCTTCACTCAGATGTCCAGCGTTTTGCCCGACTCGAATGTCTCAGACGGAACCGTAAAAGACGACGGAGCGTCAAGAAGTTCCCCTGCGGACCAATTAAATTAAGGCTCGACACATTTCATTTCTACTAGTCATTTCGCACGTAATCCGTTTCAGGATTGGATGAAATGCGGGCAGGAAATGAATTGCTTTGAGCTCTAAGCAATTACCGAAGCAGGAGCTTCCAACGCGGTCGCGGCAGGAGGGTCGGGGACTCAGAGCGGATTCCTCTCGGTGCGAGATTTCCTGGCCGCACAATTCTTTTTCCATCAAGAGATGTAAAGAATACGTTCACGATAAAACTAAATACTTGATATAGTAGGTTCTTGTCGAAAATAGTTGCGCATATCCGTTTACATAGAATTCCAAATTTCCATTTCATATCCGATTTTCTTGTTCCATGAACTACATCTACCTACGTAGAACAACAGCATCTGAATTGACTCCGATTCACACATCTAATGCTCCATATTGATTTATTAATTCAAAACTAACAATAATCTTTTGCATGATCAACATATCGGACATATTGCTCGTCGCAACACACACCCCTTACTAGCCACATTCACTCACAGCTCATTCGTGATAGTAAATCCCAGCAAATAGCTTTCTTGTATTATACCAGATTCCCCTATCTTGCTTCAAGAAGCCGTGGTAGAAGCCCAAAATCATGAAGAGACAACATGAACACTCTTCCATAGCCATATTATTGTATGACAAGTTATCTTCTACCTTTTACTTAGACCTAACTTACTCTCAACATTCATCATGAAGTACTTCCTTGTCTGTCTTTGATTGTATTCAAAATTTGTCTTGGACCATGCTGGAGACCATGAATCGTGCTATTGTACTTTACCTAATCCATAATGCCTTGCTCGCAAGTGTATATGAATGTTGTTACTTGTCGCAGAAAAATGCAATTCACCATCCTCATCTCGCACATTCAGACTCACTACATTTACACGATACACGCACAGTATTGCTGGAGAGATATACTCGCTCCCGCCCTACTTGTGCAAGGTTCTCCTGACTTTCCCGCCTGGTATGCTTTGATATGTCCACCCTATGCACAATTTGTGCCCTATCTGATTTGTTCCAATCAATATCCTAAGTAGTGCCAATTCTTCTTGTAGATTAATAGGATCTTGTCATCTTCATAAGTAGCTGTATGGAGAGTCACTTTCTCCCAGACTCCGATCAATACACTTCCTCCCTCAAGATGGTGAACAAAGACCCAACCAACCTTGTTGCCAAAATATGGAGCGACTCACCTCTCAAATAAACCCGAACATGACATATAATGTCAGATGCACATATTCACCCGAGGATGCAGGTCAAACTGTGGACGGTGAATCAAATCCTATCCTATCCTACGCCGTGTTATTATGTTTTAGATAGTTTCCTGACACTTTGATGATTCGATAATAATGAGCTTGCTACATTCATCACAGGTAAAGACTATTTCTTGTTTCTGTCAGTCAAATGACCAGATGATCCGACCGCATATATGATCCAGGGCTTGGGGTTACGGTACGCCCCCCCCCCTAGCGTAGGGGGGTGGTACCGTAGCCCCGGACCCCTTTTGGAGGCGTCTGCCGGGGGTGGAAGGCCTCAAAAGGAGGCCAAGTGGCCGCCTCCGCTCCCTTGCAGGTGCTTGGCTGTCTCCTAGAGGCCCCCGACGTAGGAGGAAGGCCGCAAGAGGAGGCCAAGCGGCCTCCTCCGCTCCCTTCCCGCTGCCTGGCTGTCCCCTAGAGGCCTCCAAGCCCTGGGTCATATATAGGTAGCATGACGCATGTCAAGTGTCGAAGATCTATCCCAAGAAGTGTGAGCGTGACAGCATTTTAGCGTGATTAACTTCAAAGCGGGTAGAAGTCGTCAGGGAAATCTTAGGCAGATTGCCGAGTAGATTCGCGCCGTCAACTTTAATGCTAGGCAGTCAGATAGAAGCCAAAAAAACGAAGACTAAACTGGGCGAAGGATGACTAAACCCGTCGAAGCGATCTTGTATCCACCTGGAAATGGAGACGATGACTGGGCGCCACAAAATGGCACAGAGGCAGCGCGGAAACGTGCTATTATTATAGGATACATAGGGCGGGCGTTGCAAGAGGAAGATGGAAATGCTAATGCAAACGAGCACCAGGTCTGAGAAGAGAGCAATAGTATGGACAAGAGGAAGCGAAGCAAAAGGCAAAAGGACGTTCTTAACATCATTCAGAGAAAAGATCTTGGACGTCGCCAGCATGGAGCAAAGCCGTCCAGCAGAGCCGAGGAATGCTCAAAGACACATGTGTGCTTCTCTGCCCCATCGCTCCGGACGCTATCGGCTGTCGAGAAGGCGTTACTGGCTGTGCCTTGGCCTGAACGATTTCAGATTCCACAGTACACTATGACACGGAACTGCATCTTCCTCTTTGAAGACGAGGATTTTGGAGGTGAGGAACATAGTTTTTGCTCAATTAAAGTGAGAGAGGAACTCGTCGACTTTCTTTGGGACAAGGTAGTAAAAGGGCACGGTCGTTTGCGATCAGTGGCCAACGCGGATACATGCAAATGGAAAAAAACGGTAACATCCAAAGATAACATGGATTGGAACTACCATTACACGCATTTCGACGTGATTGAAGCTGATCACCCGGATTTCGAGGAGCAGGTGGCTGAAAAGCGGCAAGCGCAGAAGATGAATGCTAGAAGTTGTAGCAAGGAAATGGGTGTCGATGTGGGAGAAGGTGTTCAATCTGGAGCAGGTGCCTCTGGCGGTATAATACACTCCAACTTGCTGAGAGGAGGAAGCAGGATTGTGCTTGAGCTACACCCAACGCTACAGAGGAAAGTCAGAGAGCTGCGTAAGTACGAAATAATTGGATAGGAGCAAACCCCTCTGGCGGGCCTACTTTCTACGCGTGACCCGAAGCGATGAGATGCTGACCGCAACTGCTATCTAACAAGCGCGTAGTCACGAGCTGCGCCTTTTTTCGCTTTCACCACGCGGTCGCAGATGCCATAAACATGTTGGAAATTTTCGATGATTTCGTGAATGACCTTGACGAGCCGTCCTCTGTCTTTGAGAATAAAGCTACGGAGTTCTGTTCGGTCCTCGCATTGAGTACTACAATTCCGACTTTGTTCGGTTCGCTACCGAGCAAGAATATCTCAGGAGGACGAGATCATAGCGTCACTACGAGGAAATATCAGATCATTGTTGAATTCCTTGAGTGATCTTGATTGAATCTCCAGATCATCGTGTGTGCTCTTGGTTGACTGGTCGTACTTGCGTGCCATCCTTAGCTGTTGAATTATCCGTATTTTTGTCGGTGGTCGTTGTCTTGAGGATTGACTGAAAGCTTCCTGTTGCAGAAAGAGCGAGAGTGTGCATCTGTGGTCATGAGAGTGTGGTGGCAAGGCGGAAGACTTGATTGGATAGGTGTCTGAAGCAAGTGGAACCCCTGCTCTTAACTGTTCCTGGACTCTGCATCTGTGTAGAGGGATGACCCGTGTCCGGTTTTGTGTAATAATAGATTGAGAGAAGAGCCATGACTAAGTTCTGTAGGAGATTCATGATGATCTGCGTGTGGAGTATCTTACAAGCATGCTGATATGAGCTGTCATCGACGCTGACTCTGTTCTTCTTTTCAAATTCTGTGCCGTAACAAAAAAGCGAGCATCCCATGTTGAGCGCAATTTCCAGCCATCGCCATCCTTCAGAAGAGTGAGGCACGTGTTAGTAAATCGGTCCAGCAATCGTCTGAGCTCAAGCTGCAACAGCCTGGAGGCTACGTGATCAAAGTCTACTTCTCCAACTCGTACACACTCCAGTTCATATTCCCTCCGACAATTTTTCCCCAATAAGTTCGCAGGTTTTCCTATCCCAGTATTTTACGTCGTGGCGTTTTGTTTTCAGAAGAAATTGAAACAAATCCATTGTTGCGGTGCTTGAAAATACTTGTCTATACTCGTTAGTTTAGATTCGGTATTGACACGCACTTATCTGTGCTGAAGAAATATACAACTCGAACTCTTCCTTCTTTCAATAATAGAACAGCAAAAATAGTTTCGGGATTCAACTGACGAAGTTATCCCTTGTCGTTCATCCTGATACGGAAGAATACCTCTAGTCAGGCACATCAACCAATCTTAGTTTTGATATCGAAGTGTCTTCAAAAAGATGGAGACTGGCAGCACACCTGGTCGCACCGGACAGTACTGCGCCTTATCTTTGAGTTTTCTGCAATGAAAGACATGAACATATACATATTCCGAACAATTTCTTCTAGGCATGCTAGTTTCCTAGAAGAAATTGTTTAGTCCCCAAAATAGTATGTGTATCTGTTCGACTATGTGAGACTCATGCCATGCCATGAACAATTAGCTTAGCTACTACAATCATGATCATCATCATCACCACCGTCGTCGTCATTCAGTCATCTTCCATCAAGTTTTTCGCGTTCGTACTGATTAATACCTATGGAGCTCCTCTTCACTTCTAGTTCTACAAAGATGGAAATTGCGACTCTGATGTATGCAAAAGTTACAGAAAATGAAAAGTGTAAGTAATCTTATTAATTGTTCTTGACATGGGATTTCAAGTAAGGAAGATACTTTACACGACTGACTCTACTCTGCTTCACCCATACACTTATATATCTATCATCATCATGATCAACATCAGGTCCGGACGTGGGCAACAGGTCGGTGGAGTGCGTAAGACTGGCGCGGCAGGACACGGACAGTGTCAAATTTGCAATCAGTTTGTGGACGAGAACGAGGACCGAGAAACAGTGGAAAAGAGCACTCGTGTCATCCTAGGTCTCCTTGCGCACTACTCATCAACGGTCCTCAACGTGATCAAACACGGAGCGCCACAGCACAATTCCAAGACCATGAAGAAATACGGAGATGAGGATGATGAAGGTACTTATAGATATATTTTCTACACAAAATATTTCTTGTTCAAGAGCAACCAGCACTTCTATATGATAGGATGTTGAATCGGACGCCAACCACAACTGGTGGGTTACACAGCGTCTCTATCATTTTTTTTGCCCGTTGGAGCCATTCACTCCCATAATTGATTTCTCAGCGTCTGGACTTCTATTATTCGAAAATTACTACAGATGACGAAGAGCAGACTATGTGGACACCATGCTACATAACGACGTTTGTGCTGATGCTGGTCTTTCTAGCGGCTGCCATCGGTGGTTTCGCTTATGCCTTGCGACTTCGCAGTCAACAACGTTAACCTATGCGCAAGGAAGACAGATAGAGTAGAAGAATTTCTGGAACGGTTGGAGGACGTCTGCCTTCTGCAAGACGTTTGTATTGACTTCAGGAGTGCTATTGGTTGTTCAAGACTTCATAGGAGCACAAGCACCAGTTGTATGTAGAAAAGCATAAACGTGACAAATTTCTAAGTCTCAACGTCGTAGTCGTTGTAGTGAAAGTGCATATAATTAGCTCCATACATTATATGCATGAGCATGACCGAGCAGGAGGAATACTTCAACTAGAAACATGAAAAATGGAACATACTAACTAGTGCACAGACATGATCGGATATCATGAAACTATTTTCTTCAAACAGAGGACTCTTTGCTGCCTAATCCGGACGTTGAATAAGAATCATACATATCATCTACTTATCAAACGATCAACATCACATAGTAGAATTAGCATGACACAATCTAGCATATCAAGCTATCGGATGACTAAAAATGATTGGCTGACATCATCTGAAATTAGTTTTTACCATAGCACGTAGTGAGTATTCCTGTTGCAACAACTTAAAAAAAGAAGGTAGGGGCGCTGCCAGGTGACTTGAAGAAGTCGTGGTGCCGCAGAAAAAGAATTCGATTCAATGGAGACAACAAAAATGAAAATGAGTAGTGTAAGAATTATGGGGACCATGAGTTTTCTGTAGTTCTCTTGTACAAAGATGAAAGTGGAGTTGCATGTAGAAACTACTTGTACATTGTTGATTTGGAGGTATTATCATTGAAAACTCGAAGGGACTACGACTACGCAGCGCAACATCAAGTACGAATCAAAACAATAATTAGTTTTATGCTCTTCCGAATTTTCGAAGCCGAATATTATAAATATATGCTGATGTCCACTTAGTACTTCTAGCGGAATGAATTTATTGTTATTCCGCTTGGATGGTATTGGAACCTTCGGCAGACTCCTTGTAGCAGCTCACGTCGCATCCGGGCATCGTAATGCGGTAGCTGCAGTTCGAGTTTGCATGAGTGATTGAAGATGATGAACGCCCCAGGAAACGAGAGAACGCAGACAGAACAGACACCGCTAATATGCAGCAGTTGACAGTAGCAGCAGCGGCGTGGCAGCGAATCAAGCTTTCCCCTAGAAGCAGCGACAGGTGATGTTCAGCATGTAAGAGAAGTCGGTACACGTGATTGGATCAAACAGATCTACCCGAAGTTCCTGCACGAGCTAGATGGTCCTGTTCATGTTTCATTTATTAAGCAGAATATGCTCTTGCTCTTCCTCTTGGTCATGATGAATATCATGATACTTATAGATACATATTTCTGACCAAACTTTGACTTTCTGAACACATGAATTCGCTCTATCAACATCCTAGCCGAGAATGTACTTGAACGAAAACTTGAATGAAAACAGGATGTTCCCGGCTGAAGCTGAAGAGTCCTTTGGCCTAAGGCTAAGGGCGGCCAACAGAACTGGTCCGCACGTGCTGTCTGCATACGCAGAGCCGAAGGCATGGGACGGAATTCGTATCCACGCAACTGTGAACGACGAGGCAACGAAGCTTCATTTTATGACAGGACAGATGTATGAACATGACGGATGAGGAGACCGCAAGAAAAGATACAGAAGGCTACTGTGTGCTTCCTTGGAATTCAATTTTTAGAATTGAAGACACTTCTGGCTCTGCTACTCGTGGCGGGTATGCGTTGTAGTTGTACCCAACCTATCAGATTGGTGGTTGGGGTCCTTGCGCCGTTTTAGATTTGGCTTTGATCATTTTGATCTAAGTTTTGCGTCGGTTTGTTGGAGCCGCGGCGACCGAAGCAGGATGAAGTCTATGACCAGGGCTCGTCAGGTGAATGCTCACGGAGAGAGAGGAACGTATTCGGAGCACAAGAGGCTCTACAGTATCAAGATGCAAGTAGAAAATCCACGACAAGGCGTGCAGATGCAAATCCGATGGATGAGAGTAACCGCTCACATAATAGGAGTCAGATGAGCGAGCAGCGAGAGAATGAACGACTAGGAACGAGAGAACGAGAAGTAGATTTGGTTGTGCTAGAACAAAGCGACCAGATGGAGGAACAGGAAGCCGCATCTGACGACGGAGACACTGAAAATGGTCGGTCCACGGAAAGCCAGCGACAGCAGGAAGTCGAAAAAGAAGCTGTAGTTTCAAAAACACGGGAACTACGTGTACGCGAAGCAGATGGAAGTCGCCTCGTGCCCGCACCTCTAAATGTCTGCACCGTTTCCCTTGAACAGCTCGAAGTCAAGACGCAATATTACATTTGGTGTCTCGCTTCGAAGAAACGTTTTGACGTTTCGAGCAGCCTGGTACTGTCCCAACTCTCAGAGGTTTTTCCTGAACCAAAACAAGATCGTCCTAATTTTTTGCCTAGCGTACAGGGGGAGCAGGAGACGGCGTCATTTCCACGACCGCGACGATCTGTGAGTGCCACAGACAGTGACGGCGCTGCTCCTCTCGATGAGATGTTTGGACCTGGTAGAAGAGTCAATACAACTCCGCCGTCTGAAATAAATGCAGGTCTTCTGCTGGCTGACGAGATAAGTAAGCTTTACCTCGTTTAGAGATACAAATACAACGCTTACTACCAGAGCGATTTTGTGTACAACGACCATATCTTCAGGTTTACGATTACGGGTAGCCTTTCGTCGTTTGTTGATGTGAGGAATCCTGAAGAGGAATTTCTCTTTGCTTTCAAAGGAGATGCAAGAGATATACTCTGGGAATCACTCAATGAAGTAGGACAGAAAACTGCCGCTAATATTCACGCACCGCACGCGCCCGACGCCACGCGTGAAACAAAGAGAACTGCACCACGCGACGCTGAAGAAGAAATAGAAGATTCTGGTGGATCGCGATGGTATAGTGCCACCAACTACATGATCGTACAACCCTCATCTTCAGGTTCAGCAGCGCGACCGTTCAAGGATGACAAGAGTGGTGGAATCGGTGTCTTGGATCGCGTCACCGGAAAGCCGCCTCTTACGCTTGACGTGGCAGCAAATCAGATACACCGTGTTATAGGTTTCGAGAGCCTTGCTGTCGTCATCCTAATTCTGCAGTACACATGCTACACAATCTGGCGGCAGAAGAAGACGACGCGGAAAATGAAAATCAAAAATGCTGATAGAAGTACGACAGCCAAGAAATACAGGAACAGGGAGCAGCAGGAGGTCGGATCTTTCTCAAGAAGAGCTTCTGCTTCTACCTCGTCATCATCATGCAGTTGCACATCTTCTTCTGTCGAGATATTACGAGCTCAACCTGAAGGTGGAGGTTGCAGCGGTGCTCCGACGAGACCACATCAAGACGGACGATGCTGGAGATGTTTTGCAAGCTGTGGTAAAATGCTATCCTTGTTTTTACCGCAGGTTCGCATGCACCAGACTGGTTTCGCGATGCTGGTCGGTGCGTTGTACTCCATCGTCTTATATTTCGTTTTCCACGTTCACGTAGAATTTTAGGGCAGCTGTAACTCTTTGGCGTTTTCTTTTGGTTGCAATCAACTAATGACGTCGGGGGACCCCCGGGGTTGAGGTTTATTTTCATTCTGCCTCATTACATATGATATGTTGGAGTTGTTTGTCCAAAACTTTAGATCTCGCTAATACTTCGAGTACACACTGCTCTGCTACGTGCTGCTCCCGGTGATAATTTTTCATGAGGGTTTTTCGCTCCAGAAGCGCGGATTTTTTTCCAATTTGCACTGGATTGCCCTTTTCGGATTGGTTGGTACCATGATAGCCTTCCTTCTCTTTCTCGCGGTCGGTGTTGTTGCTGTCACCTGCTTCCCTGCGGCCTCTCGGTTGACGATGATGAACCTTGTCATCTTGGCTGCTACACTCTGCAGCTCCGATACCGTTGCGCCGCTGACATTTTTGAAAATGCGAGTTTCATCGGGAGGCGAAAAAGACGCTGGGGAGAGAATGACTTCCACTTCGTCCTCCGGGAGAAATAGCAGCTCCCGTTCTACGTCAAGACCAATGTCTACTTCGGCGCACGATGACCGGAGCACGGCGTTTCGGGAACACGCGTCGGATGACACGGTAAACCCGAAAAGCACGACCACCACTCAGCAGGTGCAGGTCAAAAGTAAAGAGCGCGTTTTCGCTGTGGTATTTGGCGAGGGTGTGTTCAATGACGTGGTTTCTGTGCTTCTCGTTTCCGCGGCAAACAGTATGCCGACAGGTAGCATGTCTGCTGACAGTGAAGTTGGGAGTATGCTCTCCATGTTGGCGACCCTCGTTTGGTTCCTCGGCAGCTCCACTGCAGTAGGCCTACTCTTCGGTGTGGGTATTTCCTTCGTATCACGTAAACTCATGCAGTACCCAAAAGACGATGCCGCAGTCGCACGTGCAGGCGTCGAGGAAACGAACGCGACATCAGCCGATCATGATATACTGGAGCATGTTACAACAGAAGCTGCACAGAGCGGTGAACAAGATGATAGTGGAGGAGGTACTTCCAGTGCTGCGCATGAAGTTGCGATTTTGATGCTCGGTGCCAATTACACCTGCTACGCTGTCGCAGAGCTACTTGACGTAAGCTCGATTTTTATGGCACCAAAGAAATTTGTATCTATACATGATTCTTGAGATTCTCATTTATTTTTCAGAAGTTGTAAGATTGTCTCCCAAGAAGTACGTCAAAACTCGTCGATCACTGATGTTGAAACCTCCGGATAAAGTGATGTAGTTGTCGTGCTGCTTGTTTCATCCCCACTAAATAAAGTTAGTGGCAAGGTTTATTCAAGTTGTCTTCAAGCTAAAAAAGGTAAGGTGCTTAACTAAAAGTAGGTCATTGAGACTTGAATGGTCAGCGGAACAGAGTTTTTCTAACGCTTTGGCGTTGTTTGTGTGCGCGGTGACATGCGGGCACTACGGGAAGTACAACATGAGTGAGCAGGCACGGGTCTGTTGTGAGCATGTATACCCCACCTTAGCTCATGCTGCGGAAGGCGCACTTTTTTAAGGGCCGAAACGTTTCATATCTCTTTGCACGTTTCGTTGAGCACCACAATGTTTTCACTCTAAGAAGAAAATACTACGTGCCGCTAGGAAGGTTTGGAAAAAGATACGCACTACGTTCCCGCCAATTAGCCTATGGGAATCTGTCACATATGAATCCTCGTTTTAATCTCTAACCTTTTGGGTATTTCGGTTTATGCTTCTGCACGTACTTAGTGAAGAAGCCGGCCGAGGCCGTGCCACGAGGCGCGGGACAGAGGCTGGTCTTGACGCTTGTGCTGCTTTATGGCCTTTCGCTTGTGGTGATTCGCTTATTTGTCGTGTTTTCGTTGGCTGCTATTGCGCGTCTCGTCGACAAGGCGTTCGCCCCTTGTAGTCGGGAAAAAAATTAAGAAAAGATTTCCGAAACAATGTGTCAATGTTGTCTAAGTCTAAAATATTTATATTAACGATCCTTGCTGTTCTTCACAGTAGCAGGACCATCAATGATATTAAGTACGTTGAGTTGCAGCGAGGTGCGCAGGTTTTGGTTTCATAAGCAAACTCAATTCATCGATCCTGCGCAATGACTCATCTAAGTAAGAGGCACGGAAATGAAGAATAGAGCACATCAGTGGAAGCCGAAGGAGTTGCGTGAAGCAGATGCATCGGGCGGACAAAGCAAGACAAGTCCATCAGGATTGCGAGAACAACAACGAGAAAAAGGTTCTAGAACAAGGTCTCCTACGTCCTCTCACATTGCCTCGGATTCGTCTCCTGTTTCCATTTCCAGAAAGGCTGGAGTCGCGATCGCTGCGACGCCGTTGGATGAAAGCGGTCTTGAAGATGTTTGCATTTGCATCAGGAGTGGAGATACAGACGATATTACGGAAGACGTGATGCTTGACCTGCACCTGCGCCCTGCATCAAGTTCGACGTCAAGAATATCGTCGATTTCAGTCGTTGGCGACGTCGAGGCGTCACATTTGACGAGCCAGGCACTGTCAAGCGTGACACCAAGCGACACGAGCTTGTTGCGAGAAGACGACAAAAATTGTTCAACTTTTTCTTTATCAAAAATACCGAACAGAGCTTCTACAACAAGCGCTCACGTTGCTGGTCTATCTCCTGAACATGATGAAGTTTCCCGAACATCTTCTAGTGTAGTTCTCGAGGGTCAGGCGAATTTGGGGTCCTTCTTACCTGACGAGGAGAAAGAGTCTGCGTCCTCTTCTGCCCAAGAGCACCAGTCCCGTAATAGAATTTGTAAGGTGAAGGACGAAGATCATAGTGCAGCAAATATAAAAGACAGCAACAGGAACGCACGCACGCATTGTACAACTCCAGAGAGATCCGGACCGGACGGAGGTGGAGCTCGTAGTTCTACACAGACGTCGACCTCCACCCTTTCTTCGCAGGATCTCCTTATAATCGCAACTGCGGGAATGATGCGTGGCACGATAGCGTTCGCGTTGGTCATCAAGGCAACACCTTATGTGGACCAAGTTCTGCTTAATGATATTTATTAGAAGGAATTATCGTAATAGTATCTACATCGTGATCTTTTTTCATCCTGTATTGAAACTGATGAGTAAATGTAGAAGTAGTTTGCTCATACGTGGTCTTATCACTGTTCTTTCTGCTTCAAAGCTTATTCTTCATCCTGCCTAGAAGATGGCTGTTCAGAGATGGCAAATTTGGAAGTCGAAATTCATCACTGGGTCGGACGTCCTGGACATCGTGATATGAAACTCAACTGCTTCTACATCTACGAGACTAGATCTCTGGCGCATCCTCTAAACGCCAGTCGAGACGGTGAAGAACGCAGCGATTGTCCAGAGCACTGTGTTGCTCATTGTGCTTGGAAATTGCTGTGTGATTGGTATCCTATTTCCCGTACTTTTGCGGTGCTTATATAGGGAAGAAGGCATAGGCGAAGAAGAAGACACAGCAGTTTTATGCATTTTTAGTGTAGTTTGTCGACCATCCCGCTGTTGAGACAACGATGATCCTGGCCCTTTTTTCGAGAGAAAAAAGTGGAGGGAAAAAGCAGTCTGCCGCGAGAGTGTAAGTAAAAGACAAGACCCCCTTCATAAAGATATGGTAGTGGTAGTGCTCTTGCAGCAAGTGCAAGTTTTGGTGCTCGCTCGGCAAGAAGATACGACAACAGTGAGGGGCTGCAACAACTGCCTACTTCGGATAGTCACCACCAACGCGACGAGCTAGTTCGTTGTGCTCGAGGCTCAAGCTCCTCGATAGAGGACGGTCGGCGAATGACAGACGGCACGCTTTCAATAACAGACGCGGGATCTCGATCCATATCCATGACCGAAGCTGTTCATCTTCGGAGTCGAACTCCCGCTCGGCCAAATCGGTTTCACAGGGCTTGGTTGCGTTTTGACGAGCGGGTCCTCAAGCCCTATTTAGGAGGCCAGCCGCGAGCGCGTGCACGTCCGGAATGATAGCAGCGGAATTACAAAACATGATACGAATAGATCGCCTCTTTGGGCGTCTGCACAGGTATCCTGGGCAAGACTCATACTACTGGATGTATTTTTTCCATTGGGTGTATGTTGCGATGTGGTAATATTTATAGATACCTTTCGTATACATTCATAGCTGTAATTTGAATTTGTTTTCTTTACGCATGATGATGATGATGAACTACTTGGCAGGCGCAGGTCAGATTGGAGACATCATATGACATGAATACTTGGTAGGCGCAGTACCTCGTTGTGCCTAATTTGTAGATATTGTCCCTCTCCCTCTTTTCTCTGGGCTTTTTTCCTAGATTGATTTTCTTTGCTGATGCGTGTTGTCATGCAAGGAGCAAAAAGATTATTGTCGTTAGAAATGCTAAGGTTTGTCGAATAAATATCAAGAGAACTTTTTAGTTTGGTCTTCTTGTATCCGCATCGCGTTATTGTCATTCAATGGCACTTTACCGATTCTTGGGTTCGCGCGCATTGACACTTCATTTATATATGTAATATATCAAAGACTACAAAAATGGATTACTTCTCAATCTACATCATATGTAATAATGTGTGTGCAAGTGCCCATGCGGTCAAAAACGCAAAGAACAGACACGCGCGTACCTAGTGATGTTAGTTCTACTAGATGATAGACACCTTTTCATAGAAAGCTGCAGCAATCAGACCACATTGTCCCTCAGGATGAAACCTATCGTCACGTGTTTTCGTTCTTGACGTCTCGCGCAGCACATCAGCGCTCTCTCAGGTCGGTCATGCCAGAGGACGTGTGCTACATAGTTCTAGTTGGCGTTGAAAATATCGGTCAATCACGTTCTTGTGACCGTGAATAAGAGCGCATCGGTCGGTCTATCAGTATCGTCCAAGATGCAAGGACTGTCATATCCGAAGAATATCGGTCGTTGTCATGTAGCAGAGCTGCAGTATCGGTTTTGCGCGGTATATTAATTTTCCTGGGTAGTTGATGCTGAAGACAGTATCAATAGCCAAAGCCCAATAGGCATAGCCAAAGCTTGGTCTTCCTCTCTCCGAAAGAAATGCATCTTGATCATACGTTGTAGTCGCGGTGGATCATATCGTGAAAATTTAGATTTTTAGGAGTAGGTTGAAGTACGGAAACAACCGAAGGATGACTCTGGGGTGACTTCTTCTCGTGAGAAACATGCTTGCATGATCTTCTGTGGTAGATTATTTAGTAAAAGCAGTGGACACAAAAAGAAAGAGCATGTTGATGATAACTAGGTGGGAGACGAGGTTCTTGAACCTAAAACCTTAATAAGAGAGAAGGTGCAGTTAGTCATCCTCGTCGTTTTTTGCAAGTACGTCGCAGAAGCTCGCCATTCTCGTCCAGAAGCAGGACCGCGAGGGCCTGAAATCCGCGGATGCTGACTTTGCATCAAGCAGATGGGCATCCTGAACAACGCGGACGTACAGTCGTAGTAGACCTACATTTCACGCTCTATCGTGATATTTTTAGGCTCTACTGTATGGAGTTGTTCGGACCACTGACTATGGCCGACTTCCCTTACCCGGAGCAACTTCATTCTTTCCTGCGAAACGTTTTGCCTCTCTCGTTTTCGAGCAAGAAGAAGAGACACTAGTACCTAGAACCGTCCTGGGATTATACTTCGTGATAAGTGTGATTCATTGCGATTACTTGTTCTCTCAGTCTCGTACTGCTTCAAGAATCGGGGTCAACACCTAGTACAACAACTACAACGTCAACGAACAAGTGTTTTGAAAATGGCGAGCTTTGGATCTCCTCACGATCCCAGCGGGCATTGCCGAGTATGCAATGCTTTAATCGAAAACGATTCCCGAGAAAGTGCCGAGCAAATAGAAAAAAGCACAAGGGTACTTCATTCTATGATGTAAGTATGCACGTATTTTTGATGTGTACAGTAGTCTTCTACTCCTATTTTCATTCGATCAATACTCAATCAGTCAATCATCAATCAACAGCAAGCATCATGTTATTTGGTCAACAGGAGCAAGTTTAGTATGGTATTTGGGCTTTGCTAAGACTAGGTCTGACAAAGCAAAACCTGAAATCGGGCACATTCATTCATTCACTCATTCATTCATTCGTTCATGCATCACCCGCAGATAATACTCGGACTTCTGAGCCATTATAGCGGAACGCTTCTGAATGTCATAAAGAAGGGGCCGCCACCTCAAAGCAGGGGAGTAAGCATGCAGAATTTCGGTGGATACGATAGCGATGATGAAGGTACTTGTTTTTTTTTGAGCACGACAAGCAACGATCCGTCGTGAATGATAACGAATAAGACTACTTGTAGCATCGGAATGAACAAAAGCAAAGTAAGTAGACAAGAAATAAAACGTGTTTCTCATCCTGGAGCACTAGTTGTAGAGCGTATAAGCGAAGATGCAATGGAGCTTAACCGCGTGTCAACAAATAGAAGTAGCTTCGACAACATCATGACTAGAAAGCACCTTTTATAGCTTTAAGTCCTTAATACGTCGGAGCTTCTGATTGCTTGGTAGGAGCATCAATGAAGATCCATGTACAACTTTTCCAATCAGATGCAGAGGAGGAGAAAGTGACAATCTGCAACAAAACGTGCCTGCTACTTTCGATTGCAAGCGTAGTCATCGTTGGGGCGTTGATTGGGATGATTGTTCTCGTAGTAAGAGTGCGATCAACTACGCTAATTAATGGTACAACTGGTGCTAACGGAGCTCCATCTGGTAAATCTCCACTCCAAAAGGGGAACGGATAACTTCAATTCTGAAGACAAAGAAAGAGAAGTTCTACCCCAGCTTTGTCACAAATACGGTCCCACACCATAGTACCCTCTCCTGTCCATCTCTTCACATGAAGATTCCCACTCATCTCACGACCCCGTGGCATGCGCATAGTACTTCTAAAGTTAGTTGTAGGCAAAAACACTTCCATACATTTCTTATTCCCGCATAAGCTTTATTTGTAAGTTCTATCGTACGACACAGCAATTTATTGCCATTTCCATCCCACATTCATCCCCACATGAATTTTCGATGCATCATCTATCATGTTAGAAGCACACAAGGTCCGCAGAAGATCAGGAACATACACATTTGTTTGACGTAGCTACAACATCATGCATGTTGGCGCATGCAGTAGATCACAGGGCAACACAGTGATCATAGGAAAGTATTTCCTATGCGTCGGGACATCAACACAAAAGTGGTCTAGTTGTTGTGTCGACGCCTTATAGGCAGTGCCTCGTTGCGCCTCATCAATACGTCGGCTTCTTTGAGGTTCTTGCAGATCAAGATGAAAGCGTCACGTTGTATTAACTTTCGACCAGTGCGTGTTGGACTTGGAGCAGATAAAAGAGGGGCAAGCCCAAGGCTGTCGCTGCTGAGCGTCTATTTTCACCTTTTCTAACGAATCTCCATCTCGATGATTAAGTAGGCGGGTGCTAGTGGTAGATGTAGATCAGAAGATCTTGCAAGGACCTTGGTAGGCCTATCTCTATCATACGTTTTATTGCGTAGTAACAGCATCCCAGCACCAGCTGTCTAGAGTTGTGTCTCAATGTTTCATGACACCTTCAAGAAACATTTTACAAGAAACTAAAGAAGAGTGATTGAAACTAAGTATGCCTTCATTGTCGGGTTTGCCTGAACCTTCGTTATAACGTGCTTACAGCGTCTGCGTCCAGCCGCACAACTCATTGCAGGATGACAACCCTATTCTCGTTGTAAAATGAAGGAGCTGATAAAGGCGCTAGTCGTGTACCAGCAAAAAACATCTTGATTCCTGGCAACTCGTTCTTGAGCAGGCCGAGCAGGTGTCCTTCACACAGTTCAGCCGAAGTCGTTGTTCTACGCTCTTTTCGTCCCAAGAAGCCTACGGTTGCAGAACGACACTAGAACTTCGGCTAGCGCAAGGAGGCTAACCTCAAGGACCGAAGTGGGAACGACGAAGAAGAATGGCCCCAGTGCGTATGTATGCGGGGCGGCGACTGTCGCGAAGGGACATGTATTGGCCACCGATGAAACGAACATCAGCAATTCCAATAGGCGGGAGCGAAGGAAAGCGGGCTTTTGTTTTTCACGGAAAAAGCGAAGAAAGCGGGCTTCTTGAACCTCAAGTCGCAGTCACACTAACAAAATCTCTGAAAAACAGACTTGTATTTATTTTTCATAGCTGTAGTTATTGTTGTTGTGGTATTGCTTATTGTCGATTACCTAGTCTGTCACGACCAGTATGTATATATGACAGAGGACTGCGACTGCCTGTACCCTTCATACACCACTATATCTTTTTTTGTTCTCAACAGTTTTCCTTGACCGCTGAGGAGCTAGGAGAAATCGAAAAACTGGCACCCAGGATAAGTGCCTATTTCGATCTCAGTGAAGACCAAGTTCGTGGCCGTGACCGGGAAGTGCAGCGTGAAAAGGAGCATCAGTATTTAAGAGTCTACTCCTTCATAAAGAAGATCATGTAATTATACTTAGTCACTCTTGCGTATGCGTTCGTTGTTTTTGGTAGAGGTTCTTTCTAGCTACATCTCCATCCGAATCACGTCGTGGTCTGGAGAGGTGGAATTTTTTTGGAACTGCAGAGGCAGTGAAAGTGATGTAGTACTACCAAGTAGGTAGAGGTGGAAATGACATGCCATGAATATGTTGATGTGCTTCTAATTTGGGACGATTTCATATCAAGAATGATGACGATACCTACGGGATTACGAGCTTGGGCAGGGACACGCTTCGAAAGTGGCCAATAGAGTCCGACGAGCCTTCGCGGGCTACTTAATTTTAATTCTGTGGTGCTACAAGAACAACACAGAGATTAAAACCAGGAGAGTTGCTGCCAACTATATGTCATCGCCGAATGTCAAGCTTAATGTTGTCTTCTTGCGCTAAATGAATTTTGCAAGCAAAAAAATGAACACAAACGAAGTACCGCGATGGATTGTCATGGAATGAATTTAACAATAAAGAACTGAACAAAAATTTGATGAAAATGTTTGCGTTCTTGGAACGAGTGTCTCTAGTAATAGGTTAGAGTCAGACAATCATCCTGCGTGAAGATGTGTTCGACTTGCTCTTGCTCTGGCCCGGTAGCGATTGCCAAACGGCGGATCCTCTCTTTGCTTTCACTCGGATCCTCGCGACATGCTCCCATTCTGCTAGATTCTGGTTCGTTTTTCTTCACTTATAAAAGTGAACAGAATTGACACCGCGTTCTTTCTCCATATATGAGAATGAAAATGAATATTCCAAGACCTGGCTCAAGTTGGAACCTAGTATTGATTTGGTTTTTATTGCGCACCCTTGCTCGTATTGTTCTAGCTCTACTAGATTTTCTTCGGAGCTACAACTACTAAGGGTATTAAGGATATATAAGGAGCGTCGAAAACGAAATAAGATTGATATGTTGGGGCTTTGAAATGCAATCAGAACGCTACTACAATAGCAATTCTTCATGTGTATCGATCCCCGTTCTTGTGGTTCTATGTAGCTCTTGGTTCTAAGAATATTAGTTTGCTTGTATCAATATCGAGAGCGGCAGCGGGCATGATCCGTGGCTGCTTTTTGGTGATACTTGATAGTATATCGCTCGGTTTGCTTGCTCTTCTTAGAAGGTACAGGCAGACTGAAATAGCCTCTCTTTCAATAAGTTACTTTGAAACACGAGGTACCATGACATGACATTGTTGCGACGCGCAAAGCAGGCCCAGAGGTTAGGTGGTCGTACGGTAAAAAACTCATATTTTTGACTAGTGCCGCGGTCGTAACTTCGTGTTTCCTCTGTTAGCCCATCACGTATATAGTTGATTACTATTCAATGAGTTTATTTGCAGGATGACAGACAGCGATGATGAGTTTTTGCAGTCGTTGCTTCAGAAGCATGACTCTGAGAAACAACCGAGTAGTATAGCCGCGAAGGCAGTAGCAGCTGGAGCATCAAAGAAAACGGGGTTCGCTATTAGGGTGACGAAGCCAGCCTCTCCTGTCTTGGCTCCTGCTGGAACGACATCGACATCGCCGACGGCGAGCACATCCGGCACCAGTACCGCTAAGGTGGCATCAAAAAGCAGCAGTGCGGTTGGAGCAAATTTGAATGCTACGAAGAAAACGAAGACCACAAGTTCAAGCGCAGTGCCACAATCAGCTTACTCGAAATTTCTGTCCTCGTTATCTACGACTTCAAGCACCACAGGGTCGAGCAATGCAGCTGCAGCAAAAGCCAATGCTGCGCCACCAGCCGTCCCGATCGGTGTGCTGGGTGCCATGCGGCGTACGGATGATACCGATCAGATCCTAATCCGCAATCCGATGCTCCCAAAATTGGCGACAGCGGAAGAGGTGCGAGCAGAACAAAAAGAGGTACTCGGCTCCAAGAATGGGCCAAAGGGAAAAGAAATAGATGCGAAATCGAAAAAAAGCCCAATCGAACCAGCCCCTCCTGGCCCATATTCGTCCTTTAATAGTATGCGCACGGGTGCTGGCGCAGCAGGAGCGTTAGCGGGGGCAACCTCCACGTCGGCTTCTGCGTCGAAACTTCCTAGCGCTGGTCCTGTTGATGACGACTTGGATTTGGGCATTCAAATACGGGTGATCCCGCAGGCAAGAGCCAGTGCTTCGAAAGCGGCAGCGCAGCTACCGAAAAGTTTTGCAGCTGCAGGTGTCATCAACAAGGTAGGAGGTGTTGTCGGAGCTGCTTCTATTTCCCAAAATTTGTCCGACGCTCCTCCACCACCTGCTGGCACCGCCACCTCGACATCATCTGTAGGAGGAGCCGTTCCGCCTCGACCACCGACGTCGTTGCCAGTCGCGAAGAGCAAAGGAGCTCCACCATCGGCTCCAGCATCGGTGAAAAGCAGTGCAGCGTTCGTTTTCAAGGCGAGTGGGCCCTCATCAACCGCGTTTGGGACAGTCGGGAAAGCTTCTGGTCAACCGTCAGGGCTTAGCTCAGCACCTCCACCTCCCCCAGGAGCTCCAGCAGGAGGTGTTGTCGTGGGTCGGATGGCAGCTGCGTCCTCGTCCTCCTCCGCATCAAGAGGCCTCGGGGGTGTCGCACCACCTCCGCCGCCCGAGGCCCCGGCGCCGCCGCCACCAGCTGAACCGCCAGAAGGACCGCCGCCCTGTGCAAATCCTGTTTGCCCCCACCGACAGAGCGGCTACAAAATGGTCAGCTACGTTTGCCGCTTCAGCAAATTCTGCAACGACTGTCGATACGTGTCTGGCGACCCTTTCAAACCAGGCCTGCGAACGCTTGGTCAGCACGTGGTTTCCAGGTCCCAGAAACAAGCAGTCTTTGAGATTCCGGTTTACGCCCTAGCAGGCGTAGACATTCCGTTCAATGCATTACAGTTGGGGCCGATGGGAATGATAGAAAAGGAGTTGGAACTACGCTGTCTGCCCGACAAACCCGTGCATTACAAGGTAAGTACATACCGATACCTCCATTTTCTTGTTGTTTTATGCAAGTTCCCTAGCTCGACCTTGTTGATGTCTGCACAGTACTTATAAATAATGGAGTAGTTTATAGACGCTGGGCTACGCTGGGTGGCTGGGCGGCCTCGCTGGGCACGCTGGGCGGCAACGCGGGGCACGCTGGGCGGCAACGCTGGGCACGCTGGGCGGGCGCTTGGATAGCGCTTAGCGGACTTGAGGGCCACACATTGGGCATGCCGAGCCTGCGCGGCCGATGGATTTACTTGCGCCGCGGGGACGCGGTGCAGCGCGTCCCGCGAGGACAAACAAAGGCGGCGCGCCGCCCTCAAGGTTCAGGGCAGCGCTGGCGCAGTGCTGCGCCAGTTTGCGCAGCAGCGGGCTGCGCGGCGCCTGCTCTGTTCAGGCTCGCACTCCGTCGCGCTGCACTGCGCTGGTCGATGCGTGCAATGCTGCGCCGCTCTTGTGCACAACGGTAAACTCGCCAGCGTCGTCGGCCTTGGCCTACGCTAGACTAGCACTGCTGGTGGGTTCTCAAGCGGGCGCCCGAAGGGCGCCCCGCAATTGGAGACGCCCAGCGTGACGCTGGGCGCAGAATTCGGAAGATCTGGCACATTTGGGTCGCCCAGCGACCCAGTGTGCCCAGCGTGCCCAGCCCAGCCATGTTGGGAACCCTTATAAACTGTTCTATTATAATATATTAGGGCTGATCTTAATTCATCTCGTCTTTGAGTGATTCATAATATTTGAACGATGACAACAAGTAAGTAACTTTTTTAGGACAGCATAGATATCGAGTATACCGGTACATGATCAGTTGTGAAATGGTCGGACTTCTCCACACCAGGACGAACTGTCGCATCGGTGGCCGGACAGCGGTGTCGTCATGTATGTGAGTGCGCCTCCGAATTTCAGTGAAAGACGTATCCTGAAGATCGACGCAGTCCATGGTGAAGACACGCTTTCTAAAGACGATAATGTGCCAACGAATATCACAAATTTTGTGAACGAGGCAGCGCGCCTCTATCCTGGGCTTCCCTTCGTACTGAAGGTCCGTGTTGTATTCAACCTGCGTGCTGGGGAAGATCCTTTCCGCCTGGGGATAGTCGAAATCGCCGGACACGTGAAGGAAAAAAACATCGTGTCAAGAATACAACGTACTTTGACTGTCTTAGAACTGTAGTATGGCCTTGAGCTTATGATTTTATTTCATGTACTTGTACATGTTCATCTTGTTTATGTAGCAACGGCTTTCGTGCTGAGCAAAGTTTTGCTTTTGAAGATGTGACGTGGTGTAAGTCAGCTAATCCCCTACAATCTAGTCCATTCCATAATCCATCTACTTACATTATATCACTACACCATCACCATCCAGGTCATAATTTCGTGCCGTACAGGCAGGATTTGCAGCGTGCAATCGCGTGGGTCGAGGCGCATGCCCCCAAAGACAATGATGACGATGGGGTGCAAATAGTGGATCCGCCGCAGATGTCGTTGATTTGCCCGATGTCAATGCTGCGCATCGGCATCGCAGCACGCGGTCGCGCCTGTGCGCATCTGCAGAGCTTCGACCTGGAGTCGTTTGTCGAGACTATGCGGCACGCACCGGCAAAGCGAAAGTGGGTGTGCCCGCTTTGTGACGTCGTGTGTCTACCCGACAGACTCGTGCTCGACTCTTTTTCGCAGAACGTGCTCGATCGCTCGGCACCTAACGTGTCCGAAGTGTTAATCACCGAGGAAGGAAAGTTTACCCCGAGTGAATTCGTCGACGACGATGAGCTGGAACTGATCTCCAGAACTACAACCGCAACCGCGACCGCGTTTCGTACTGGAGGACATCACTCACTAGCCTTTGGAGGAAGTGCGGCAGGTGGTTCTGTTTCCGCAACTGGAACAGCACCGACAGGCGCATCTGGAGCAGGTGGACAACAACTACAACAACAACAGGCTGGTAAAAAGAAGAAGAAAAACAAAGCCTTAGGGGGAGACCAAATGATCCCGGAGGTGACCATGACGGAAATCACGGGTTTTTACAATCCAAACGACAAGGATCTCGCTGCACGAAGAGCAGTGGCTGAGGAAAAGCGCGTGAAGGAAGAAAAAGAGCGGCTTCGGCGCCAAGAACTAGAAGAAGCTGCAGAACGGGAACGAAAAAAGAAAGAGGGGGAAAGGATGCAGAACCCCCGCTATGGCTGGATGGAAGAAAGTAGGATCTTTTTCTCTATTAGACGAGTCGTTACCTACTTCACGTTCATGATCATGTCGAATTCGAAGAAGCTTTGGGTTTGGCTGACGATTAGTTTCCAGTATCGCTCGGACAAGTTAGTATGTATTGATCGTGATTCTTTAACACGAGGAAGTAGAAATGATTCGATGTCGTCCTCTTCTAATTCATTCTCGATCTCATCAGGTGAAAAATGCGATGAATGTGGAAAGCAGGTTGTATTCCATGGCGGTATTATCTGTGGGCGGAAGATGAAAACCAACACAAACCGAAGTAGAGCACCAAACAGCAGACTGCGTGGCGGTTGCGGACGCATGGTCTGCTGGAGATGCCTGAGGACTGGTGAACGCGGCCCCCTCAAAACTACCAAACAGGAATTTGAGGATCTGGGAGAGGAAGCCTGGTGGATGCATCATCGCTGCATGAGCCTCAATGATGAAAGAGCGTATTATTTATCTTGAACTTTCAATCTAGTAAGGACTACCTACCTAGTACAGATTTTTTACTTTTAGGTAGCACTCAATTGTGAGGATGAATGGGTACTAAGTAACCGTTTTCTGATTGGAAAACCAATGTCAATTTCTTAGCCGAGACATGACAACTGGAATCCTTAAGTCGTGGTGAAGCTCGGTTACCGTGATCATGTCGGAGAACAGAAGGGTTGGATTCTTTTTCCTTTCGGGATCTTCTTCCCGATCGGGGGATCTCAGTGAATCGGCCTGATACTACCTCCGGAGAAGAAGCACGTCCCGCATGTCATCTCATATCTATTCACGAAGACGTGAAGCTAAGTGTTTTCGTGGAGGTGGCGCGTGTACAAAGAAAGCTAAATCAAGGATGTATGCAGTGATTGTTCCTAGTAGAGTACCGCTTTTCCATGATTTGACGCTTTTCCCTCGACATGTCAAACACAGGTATTACGGCGAGCCGGAGGTCCCTGGAGACGATGACAAAATTACGGAAACAGTATAGATACGTACTATAATTCGTTGCTTTTGCACAAGACCCAGTGACTGACTTTGAAACTATTATCCTCTAGTTGCTGAAGAACCACATATTCCGAAGCCTAGCTAGGCAAATAATTCTAAGTATAGGACGTGACAGATTACATACTCAAGCATGATGACGACCATAATCAAGTGCATATCTCTAACATTTCCGCGGGACAGTATGATCAAAATGCTGAGGATGACTTGCCACCGGCGAAGCGGCATCGTGCGGAGGAGCAGCCTGCTTATCACGTGGCCGCATCAGCTTTGAAGCAAGACGAGCAAGCAGCGGATGACGACGATGATGGACCAAAATTTTTCGCTTGGGAGTGATCTGAGGCTACTCTTTGGTGTTCAGGAGTTGGTGAAAATAATCTGCGGGAAGTTACTTTTAGGCTTGTTGAGATGATAGATCATAAACAAACCGCTGAAATACAACCTCATCAGGCTGATTCGCTAATTCTTTCTCGCTTCAACTCGCCACTTTCATTTTGGTGCTGTTGAGGTGCTCTTCTTGCCCTACTTGTCAAGAGAAGGTCAACAAGAAACATGATCCTATTTGTATTTCGTTGTATTAACCCGCGCATCCCCTATCCCCAATTGGTGAACTCGCCGCCTCCACAACTACCCAAGACCCTTTTTGTGCGGTGTTTCATATTTCCGCACAATAAATCTTGAGCGTATCATCAACAAGGCTTTGGTCACGGTATGTCAACCCTCCCAATTCACATCCAAATCTCGCAACGTGTGTTCAGTTTTTATCTGTGGATGTCGTAGGATTATTTCATAGGCACGCGCGATACAAGACAATGACATGCTCGTAAGCCATTTCATCACTTATCACAAGAATGATTAGCAAGTGACCAGAAGAGAGTAACTACCTCTTCTATGATTTACGACGTCTCTCACACAACCGCAACTGCTGTTACGACTGAGTATATAGTTTGGAAAACAAGAGAGAATATTAGGTGGTAGAGAGACGAAGGAGAGGCAGAATTAACTAGGACGACTTCGCGACTCGATCATCACCTGTCTTCTTACACTTACCCAACAATAAACTTCTCATTCTCGTTTTTATTAAAGTAAATCCATCGTTCTTGGGTCTTCCAGGACAGGCTGCAAGCTCGTAGCGCAAGCAGATTCGGCCATGCCTCCTCCGCGCTCGACAACTGGTCGTGTAAGACCAACTACGATAAGCGTGCCGTCATCACCAAAAAGTGATGCCGTGGGAGCTCCACCAAAAAAGAATGCACCAGGAGGGGTGTCTCGGTCTCCAGCAGCTACTGCCAGACAGGGTCAGTCGCGAAGTCCAGGCAGGTCACTCGCATCACCGAAACGAGCGAAAGTCGTCTCCCCGCACGGACGCCGCGGCAAGCGATCTCCATCGCCGAGAAGCAAAAGTATTTGTTGACGAGACCTTCTACTTCTTACAGCTCCCACATTCTAAGTATAATATCTTTGATTGAGTGTCAAGAATTCGAATTGATCACGGGGATCATTCGATAAATAAATATAGATACGATCATGCCTTTTCTTGCACATGCATCACTATCATGGCCAAATCAGTACTCCAAAAGCGCTCAGATGAAGTGAAAACACCAACACGAACACTAACTCAAGGTGCTGGTGGGAATCGGAGAGGTGTGGTTTCTTCTCCGGGTGGAGGGAGTCAAAATCGAAAATCCCCGAAGAATGGACGGTCTCCGAAGAATGGAAGATCACCTAAGAATGCGCGCTTAAAGGGTGCCCGTAGGATGGCTTCACCAAAGGGCAGCAGTCGCTCACCGACGGAGCGACGACAAGAAGTCGCGGACCGTCGCGAATTCATCCTGGCGGGGGGTGGTGCTCTAAGACTCGACAATGTAAAGCTGGCAAACCTAGCGGAGATACAAATCGCTAAGCTCGAATCGGAAAGTACTTCATAATGCATAGGCTAGGTTCTAGCGTTTTTTTGTGTCACTTCTCCTTCTGTTCGCCATGATGCCATAATTTCACTAGGATTTTACTATGATTTCAATTTCACTAGCCTGTGGTCCCCTAAGTACTTGGTGGTATATTGTTTTTGCGGAGAAGATAATGCGTCATGCGCACAAACAAGATGAATGGTGAAAAATGCGTGAAAATGTTTAAAGAAACACCCTTTACTACAACGCGCATCACGATAGTCGAGCGTCAGCGGGCACTTATAACATCGCTGACGGACGATGTCGAAAAGGGGAAGCGTGAGCTCGCAGACAGCGAAGCGAGGGCGAGACAAACTGCGGTGTACTATGAAGAGCAGATTGCCCTGCGAAGGTTATGATTCTTGTACTAGAAAGCGACTAGTAGCACGAGAAGTTGGAAGCGTTCGAGTTCTTGGTGCTGTCCATCTTCACGATTTTCTCTAAATCATGGTTTCTTGCTTGCTGCACTTCCACGAAAAATGGATCACAAGAATGAACTGCACTACATTCAATAGTCATAGAGGGTCAACATTCATCAGTTGAAGATATTTTTCAGTTGTACTTGCATGTATGAAAAGTTGTAAAGTTCGAAAGAATCTTGAGCAATTTTACATTTCTTTCACGTATTGTATCGAGGACTGAATCTTTTTCGGTGCAGAAATGTTTAGATAAACAGATCACGAATCTTCAATGTGAGCTGTCAAAAATGTTGTTCGGGAGAATGTAGTAGTATCTCCGCATAACTCATCATTTATCATATGCAATATTATAAATTGTACTAAGTTCTTGTAACTAATAAAAAGTTAGATACCCCGCTAGCCTTAGCTACTGGGCACGGCGCTTGGAACTTGTTCCAACTGCTGTTTTCATCATCAATAATTGAACAAGCACGAGAGATGAGCGAACATTAAAAAATTAAGCTTGTTAGTAAGGAAGAAAACAATAAGCTCTAGAATGCACACGTATGGCGAGTGTTCAACAAAAGAAGCCTCAATTTGTTATAAAGAACAACATGTGTCGGTTGTTTTTCTTGTTGTTGAAACCCCTCTGCATGCAATCGGAAGATGAGAGTATCGGACCCTTCCTCTGCCAAAAATCCACCATAATCCCACAATGTTAAGGCTTTAGACTAGGAAAATGGCGAACAAGAAAGAGGTCGCAGCAACCCAGATACTAACGTATCTGGGTTGCAGAAAACCTGTATTCTTTTTTAGTACAAGTACAGGTAAAAGGATAAGTGTCTTCAAGGTGTTGCTTGCCGATCGATCGACTGCGACGGTGACACTCGAGGTGGACGACACGAACAAGGGACTGGCGCTTACTTCTGTACGACCTCAACGCGAAGACGACAGCAGCAACGTCTTCTTCTTGATGTTGAAAACCACGCTGAACAAGTTGAAGGAGGGCGAGACTGTAGTAGTGAAGTACGCTGATGAAGAAGTAGAAGTATTGGAGACCGAATCCAAGGCATCAAGAACAACAAAGCACACGAAAAAACCCAGAGAAACGACGCTCGAGGTGGCTTCCGAGCAGGCAACATGGACGATCGAAACAGTAGACTCGTTTGTAAGCAGATGTTTAGCTTTAGCCGGATTTGCACAGCAGGAGACGACGACTGGAGAATTGCCTCTGATACTCAAAAAGGAAGAGGAGAAGAAAGAAGAAGAAGCAGGAACAGGAGGAACATAAAGAGGTAGGTTAAAAGCTTGACAGTGCCTTGTCGTGAGGGAGCACTCCTCTTACTCACTTCTTCGGTTCACTTGAAAGCGGGTCGGTTGTGCTTAGCTTTTTTTAGGCCGGTGGTGCTGGGGGTGGAACTGTTGTGAAGCCTTCAGTTTAAATCACTCGCTTGATTAAGGACGGGCGCAATGGTCCTGAGTCTCCAGGGATGCCTGCTAGAAATAGTAGATAGTAGATAGAAAAGAGTAACAGTTCCATAACCTATTGGAACTTACTTAGTGCAGGTTATCTTACTGTAGCTCTAAACCAGTTCTGGTGCGCGATCGCGACCGGGGAATCTTGGGGGCCGGACTGGGAGACTAGCTCCTGGTCTTAGGTCTTGCTCGACAAAAGACCCTCCAACTAATAAACTTGATAGTAGGGACCGTTGAGATGGTTGGTTTTTTCATGAATGAAGATGATTGATGTGCGTCTGTTGTAAGTTTCATGTTCTTCATGGCTTCATACAGATACTCAGTCTACCCGAATTCGTTTAAGAACTGTGTGCCGTTTTGATAGTCTTACTATTATCTCGTATGGTGCAGTTGCTGTGATGCCCACTCCGCATTCAACTGTATCCGTCACCTAACCTATGCTGGTTGCTCAAGATCACGAGCAGCAGAGCAAAGCAGGGGACCTCTACATTGAGAATGTGTCTAATGCTCGCGGAGGCTAAAGAATTGCTCGCGAAGAAGGAGAGGCTTCAGGCTTCGCATGCGGAGGCCCTACGAGACGATCGGCAGCAAGCGGAGGCCAGGGTCGCGTCATGGTACGAATCGCGAGTGACGGCGTTGACTAGTGAGGTCGAGAGCTTGCGCGACCTGGAGGGGAAGAACGTCGAGCTCGAAGTGTTGAATAGAGATTTAAAAGACCGACTGCAAGCGGCAGAGAAGAAACACACAGAAATTGAAGACGCGTGGCAACGGAAATTTTCTGAGACCCTTCAGATGATGAAACATAAGATTCAACAGCATACGTCGGTGGCCTTTAACATGATGGATGGAAGTGGGTCCAACGTTTTCGCCGGGGAAAATGATAAAGCGATTTCCATCGGAGCAGGGGGCTCCTCAGCAAGCGCATTGAGCATGATGAAGTTACATGGCAGTGGCGCCGCGGGTCCAGAACACTTTGCGGCCGCTGTTGATCTGGGCTCAGGTGCTGGCGGAGGAGGAGGTGGAGCGTCACTAGGTAGTCGTCGTAGTGCATGGTCACCGGGAAATCGTCGCATGCCACGACGCTGCTTCACGTCTGGGGCTTTGGAAGACGCCTCTTCACGGCTAGAAAGCGATGAAGGGGAGGAGGCCGCGTTGTTGCGATCTAGCACGATTATGCTTCATGATCATGCTCCAGCTTCTCACAGTGTCAGCATAAGCAAACCCATTCCTGTCAGCTTTTCTACTCCACAAGACTAGGGAAAAAGATTTCCGCGTTTATTGCATAATTTATAATGGAGAAAATTCAACTAAGGACTGCAAAAATCCGGACAAAATTCAATCTTTCCGGGCATG